>VZTD01002352.1:1592332-1619627 GCA_013397725.1 Rhagologus leucostigma
GGTGCAGGCAGCTTCGCCCTGCCTCGCGGGCGGGGCGGCCTCGCCTTCCGATTGGTTGCTTGGAGGCCCGCTGTGCCCGCCCCCCCGGCTCTCAGCCAATAGGAGCGGAGCCCTCGATCCCAGCGCCCTTCCCCCCGCGCCTGCCGCAGGGGCGCTCCTGGGGGCGGTGCGGCCGTTGTTTTCCTTGGAGAAAAAGACGGCAATGCGGGGGCAGGGAAGGGGCGGAGTGTCCCGGCGTCCGCTGCTGGCGGGCCTTGGGGGCAGTCTGGAGGCATCCGGACTGCGTGGGCCGGGCAGAGCCGGCGGGCCGGTCTGTGCTGGTCCGTGTCGGTCCCGTCCGCCCGCCGGCGGAGCGGGCCCGCCCTATCCGTAAATGTCGGTGGCTGTGCCACAGCAAGCCGGGCCTCCCGGCCGGGGAGACAACGGGCGTGGCTAAAGTGTGCCGTATGCTGAAGAGACGTTGGAAAATAAATCCCAGTTCCGTGCCTGCTGCTCGGAGGTGGCGCCTCCTGCCCTGTTGTGGTCGCCCTTCGTCCCGCTTTCTTCTCGGATTGCTGTTCCGCTCCTTCTGGCTGGGTGCCTCTGGTGCCACAGGTCTGGCGCTCAGGCCCCTCGATGGAATTCAGTCTATATGATCTCTCTTTTCTTATAACTTACTGTAAGCCTGTACAGTTGAAAAATCATTCTTGGCATTACTGATTCGGGGCTAGGAAAGCCAGCAAAACCATTTTGAGTATCTTTCTGCCGCTTACCACACAGTGCTGGAGACTTGTCCCCTTGCCCCGCCTCTCCACCACCTGGACTGAAGTTCCTGAGTTTGTCAGCTCTTTTTTTATCCAGAAGTAACACGCCTTTAAAAAGGTAAATATGCCTTGTCCTGGACAGGGTCGCTTTTAAAATACAGAACAAGTTTAAAATGAAAACAGTAGTTTATCCCAGTAAGTATGCCAATAACAGGCTTCTAAATTAGGCAAAAATGTGCTCGTGAAGAGCATGTACAGATATAAAGTTATGCCCAATATCAGTTCATCTAGGTATCCTTGTCAGGATGGAGGGCTTGTTCCACAGCACACACCATGATTTGCTCTTTAAATAAAATGTTTATTTGAAGTATTATGTTAAAATGTATTTGTGGTATTGAAGATCCTCTTTCCGTTTTTGAAAAATATTCTGAAATGGGCAGTTTTTTGAACTAGGCAGGTTAATGACTTTGTGTTAATAACTTGCTGAGGATGGATTTTGTGTCATAAGGGAAATGTACTTGATTAAGAAAACCAGATGACGGCAGGGACTTGGGTTTTTTCAGCAAATGAAATGCATCCACTGAGGTACTGAGTCTACTGTCTGAATATTTTTAAGTTTATTTGATTACCTCACACAACATAGTGTGAGTACAGTAGGGTTGCTCTTAGTCTGAACTACCAGAATAAGGACACGGTTGTGTTTCTGGCTGCACGGGTGGGTCTGCAGGCAGGCTTGGTGGTCCCTGTTGCACCAGGATGTACTGGCAGGAGCAAGGCTGTAACTCGGCTTTATTCTCTGTGGTCAGGACAGATGGCTGGGGCTGGATCTGTGCTCGGCTGTTCATGGCACAGCAGGTGGGGCTGATGCTGGAGCAGTGTGTGTGTTCTGTAGGTGACATTCCCATACAACCACGTAGTAATCTAATTGTTGTTTTTATTATATATCACAATGATTCACAGCGTCTGATGTCCTCTTTAAGGTGTACACTTGCTTGCTCACAAGCAGTGGGGTTACTGAAAGTGCAGGCTGCTGCACAGAATGAGCAGTAGAAGGAAAAGATGCCTGCTTGTATATTGTTCTATTTTTTCATCGCTTGTTCCAAGCACACAGATGTGCTTTGATCTTAGAGTGTTTCCATAGGATCAAAAAAATCTTGTTATTCCCACCAATGTCATGTGCTTAGGAGTAATAACACATGCAAGAGTAGTATGGACCAGCTTTTAGGTACGAGAGAAATAATATTATTTCTTTCAAAAATGTTGATCGATGATTTTGTTTTAAACACAGTTCAGAGGGAAGAAATGAGACTGAAACTTCTGCACCTTCAGACGAGATCTTTCCACACTTTAACAACAATATGCCAATGCCAAAGCTTTAACAAAACTGGATGTCTACTATTAAAGCTGAATAATGAAGCTGAAAGAACAACTCACAGAACAGCAAAGTCTTGGAATTTGTATGCTCTGAAAACTGCGTTTCCTTGGTTGACAAGTCAATATGTGCAAGTCAAGAATTGGCAATTTCTCCGAGGATTTGTATCCACTTTGGGAAGAAATGTTTATTACCACAGTGGGGAGGGTTTTTTTTCATCCTGGAGACAGTCGAGTGCGACGATGATGGAAAACTACAGGTTCAATACGGAATGGATCAAAAAGCTTAGGAACACGTCATCAAGATTTTATGCAGTTGTATCAGCTGGTAAAATTGTCCCCAAACCCAATAACCAGCCCGTTAAGAGGCCGCCAAAGGCACCGAGGACCAAGCAGCCATCCAGAACAAACCTGCCACTCTCAGACGTGGAGGTAAAGTATAACATTTACAGTCTATGTGACATTAAGGGAGTGCATTAAATTTAATTTGCATTCAGAATTGGGTTTAGATGAACATTTTAGTGAAATCAACATACTTATTTGTTGAGAAGGACTTCATTATTTACACTAGTGTTGGAGCTTTGCAAATAGAAGCAAGCTTGATAGAAACTGGCTTGTCTGGTATTTTGAAGGTAAAATGGAAGTTTATTTGCGATGTGCTAACAAAAGTGGAGGGAAGATGAGTGGTTATTATGAAGTGGAAATGTGAAGTTCATTAAAAATAGTTTTGACCAGTGCTTTCAAATCACATTTAGTATTGAGAAACAAAGTCTAGCTTTCAGAATAATTGAACTTCCCCTACATTTCCTCGCTTATCCAGATCTACGCAGTTTTAAGGCTTCACTCAAACAGAAATAAAAGTGAAAGTAAATAGTACTAAGTTTATATTCAGATTAAATTTCAGATGGGAAATAAATGTGCAAGTATAGCCTGTGTTACCTGAGAAAGATCATTCCATGTGTAGAAATAGCACCTTGATTATCAGAGTCCTAGGTCTACAGAGGAAATGCAACAACACACTGTTTTAGATACAGTGAGGTATGACGAGGAAGAACAGTGCATATTTATAGCCATATCTCCTTAAGATAGCTCTTAGCCAAGCCAGGCCTTGAGTATACTTGGATAGAGGATTTCCATGGTGAATCCTGGTGTCAGATGTGTTACTGTTCTCCTCAGGCTAAAACAACGGAGTTCCAGGGTGTTGTAAGTAAAATAGTATAATAGGTGAGACTAAAACAAGCATTGTGCCTTCAGGAATAGCTACCATGTTGCAAAATATATCTGTTACATAAGCTACTGAATGTGAGCAGAGAAAAGTTTTAGTGCTTGCCTTCTCATATCTAAGCTTCTGGTTTGTATTTTGTGTGATGAGTGTGCCTTAGTGTAACATAAAGAGGTAGCTATAGACAATTTAGTTCCCACTCATGTTTTCATGTTGCTTTGCAAGAGGAAAGTGAAAAATATTAGTCCTGAAACACCATGTAATGTTTCCAGCTTTTTAGTCATGCTATGACATTACATTCCGAGTTTGATTCTCTTTGGTTTTGAGTGAAGTGACAACATTCTTGAGGCTTTTAAATGACAGCATAGAGTGCAAACAGTTTCTTTGTTTGACATTTTCATATATATGTGCAAGTAACATGCAGTGCTATTTTTACCTTTTTTCCATTGTGAAGAAATGGAGAAAATACTGTCTGATACACTGAAATAATATACTTCCTGAGGAAGCTTTTGCATGGCAAAATGCTGGGCCAGAAATTACATAAACTCAGACCTAACAGAAACATTTCTATTTTGTAATAAATCCCATGTGGTTTTGTCAGATATTTATTCCAATCTGCAGGGGTGCAGACAAACTGTCACTGTGACTGCAGGCTGACAGTAGTGGAGTCAGCATTTTTTACCTCTCCTTACAGCTATGTAGTATGGAGAAGTAACTTAGAGATGTAGCTGATTTCTGCAAGATTAATAGAAGTAGCACAAATAGAGAATCCTTGAAGGAGTTTTTTTTCAGCATGCCATCAGTTTTTTCTAAATCCTGGTGTCACAAATAAAGCTGATCTTGTCTTCTGTACATGTTTGAAGGCAACCAGGAGCCCTCTAGTATTGCAGGCCCTAACGCCAAGGCCGTTGCCTTGGGGACATCTCCTTCCCACCTTCTCCTGCCTCTGGAGACAGCAGTTGCAGGCTAACTCCTGAGCTTCTCAGTTAGGGAATGCTGAGGATCTGTGGTGGTTTTCTGTCTGGGAGGGCCTGACAGCTGACACCTTTCTTTTGCCGAGCACTTGGTGAATGAGGTCCTTCCCATCTTCCCCAACACTGGTCTTCATGTGTTTTTACAGGCAGAGTGCTGAGCACCAGCAGTGATAAAGTGTTGTACAACCAGTTTTTCAGGATAGATGGAGGAGTTACTTGAAAGCAATTGAGTGGTTTAGTCAGTCCATCAGTGAGTGGTACCACTACTTGGTTAACCTTGTATGGTCTGATGGCAGGAAAAGCCTCTGAGCTAATTCTTAATGCTATAGCGATCTAGCGTAGAAATAGCTTGAAATTCAGGCAAAGACACAGTATTTACTACACTTTAGATAAAGACTGATTCCTGTGGTTATACAAGGACTAAAGTTCATCCTGCAGATTTTTTTTCTTAAAAATTTTTGTATGCTTAAAGTGGAAGAGATGGACCTAGGGAGAGTTATGATTCCGTGAGCCTGTACAGTTGCTGGGGGCATGATGATACAGAAAATGAGTTGTCAACGTACTTAGCTGTCCTTAGGAGCAGCCATCCTGTGTGCTGCTCTGAACAGAATCTCAATAATGCTGTAGGCAGAAAGAAGGAGGGTGGTGAGTAGCTCAACTTCCTTTCTAGCACGAGTACAGATGCTGTATTCTGGGGTTTTTGAGGTTTGCAGGTGAAAGTGATGTAGCAGAAAACATGGCATTAAGGTTGATCAGCCATTTAACACATTTCTTTTAGGATTAGCTGAGTCACTGATTAGAGTAGATTTTTTGGCTGTATCTCCACCAACAATCATGGGAATTTAGACATTCGGAGCACCTGTGGACACATATTTCAGGTGTCTTAATCTCAAATTATACCCAAGACTAATGTTCTCTAACAAACAAGAATTTTGTAAATACGTAAGTGAAACAGTACATTGTAAGAAAAAA
Organism: Rhagologus leucostigma; assembly: GCA_013397725.1. Lineage (NCBI taxonomy): Eukaryota > Metazoa > Chordata > Aves > Passeriformes > Rhagologus > Rhagologus leucostigma. The sequence continues at coordinate 1,597,615 of VZTD01002352.1, forward strand.
ACCGAAAAACTGAAAGAAGTTCATATCCAAAATGCTATTTCAGGCATGTAGCTTAGCAGAAAACTTCTGGTTGTAACTAAATGAGAAATGTAGCCATTGAAACTAAAATTGCAGCTGTAAGACAGGAGGTCGATCCTATAGTGCATTTGCCTTGAAATGAAGAATAGCCCAAGTAATAAACTGTGGGAAGCACAGAGCAGGATGGAGATTTTCACCTTGTGTACTAACTACAAGATGAGTTTGCTCCCTTAACTCTTGACAGAAGAGTTTCATGGCAGAGTATGTGTACTTATAATAAGCAGAGGTTTTTGGAAGAATCTTCAGATTCAGATGTATAATTGGCACTGGTGATTTAGAGATTAAGAATGGATTTATACAGTTGAAATTGTGATAATGAAACTTGATACTTCAAGGGAACTGAAGACACGGTTCTGTTCCACTGTTAATTCAGCCTTCTAGCACAGTTGTGGCACTATGCCTACAAAATTGCTCTCTGAATATTACAATTACTTTGAAAGCTTATTTTCTGTGAGTGGTTGCTGAATTAAGATGATGTATAAGTAAAGCTTTGGATGTGATAACAGAATGTTGGCATTAAAAAAGAAAAGTTCAAATGTGAGGTGGTGATTCTGATGATTGGTGGCAGGCCCCCCGCAGGGAGCAGAACACTTCTTTAAGCCTTGCTGTTTGACAGTGTATGAGTGCTGCAAGAATGTAACGTGGATTTTAGGTTGAAGTGTATCGTGGGTGTAAATGCCTGCTGATGAGTACAGTTCTTTTGTTCATTTGTTGTTAGTTACATCTCCATTTGTATTAGTTACAAAAAGCTGGGAAGTGACTGATCCAGAGTGAGACATTGCTTTCTGGATATTTTCCACTACATTGTACTGAAACACACTGTAGGTCACACATGGTGTCAGAACAAAGAAATATACTTCAAATGAGTACTAGAATTTTCAAATCAGTTAAGTGTGACTTGTTTGATTAATCAAGAAAATCTCAAGTCTCCTTGCAAATCAGCATCATTTTTCCAGTTATTTCTTTGAATATGGCATTTTAGTTATTTAAGATTGTGGGATATTGGGACAAACTGGCCACCGTGTACTTTTCAACTGTGGTGTTGGTGGAGACCACACTGTTACTGCAGGATGCAGCTCAGGGCAGGGGAGGGGTGCTATAGATGTGCAGCACCTGCAACTGGCCCGGAAGGTCAGTGACTTTCTGTGCTGCTGTGGCTCAACCTGGGCAGTAGCTTAGTGCATGGCAGAACATGATGTTTGTGGTTGGAGCTTCTGCTTGATAAACAGACTGGGGTAGTCAAACTCGTTTATCTTTAAGACATGGATGTTAAAACTGCTATCAGGGGTGTCTTGCCTCTGGTTTCAGTAGTTAGCCAAGCGTGTCATAAACCGTGGGATGGGAGAGCAGCAGCAAGTGCGGCTCTACTGTTCAAGTATTTGATTGGCATTCAGGGAAGAAGGGTTTTCATTGTGGCTCTACCATGGAGTTTTTTGGTGCAACTTAACTCATGTCGCCTGGTTTGTGCTCAGTATGTGATTTGCTTTCCCACTTAACAAGGAGCAAGTAATCTCATTAGTATATGTACAGCAGGTGGACAGCATGGCAATGATATCATAGAACAGTCCATAAATGAAAATTGTCACTCTCTTAATAAATTTGAAGTAAACAGTTGTCTTACTAACATTTTGCTTCAGCCTTGCCCTAACTCAAATCTTTATTCCTTTGGCACAGAATCTGATGCAGTGCACAGCCTTTGCAACAGCAGATGAATATCATCTTGGTAATCTGTGTCATGACCTGACTTCACATGGATATGTTGAAATAACAAGTTTGCCTAGAGGTAGATTTTTGAAATGTATTAAATGCAATGTTATACCTTGGGAAATAAGATATGGGTGAGGGATATAATTTTTATAACTTTATGTATTCTTATTCTGATAATATCCTGGAATATATCTTACTGCGTGTAAAATTATTGCTTTGCTTAAAGATTCTATTTGCCTAAAAATCCCCACAACAAAACCTTTCAGAATAGCGATATGAGCAGCTCTTGCTCTTACCCTCTGATAATTTTTCCCAACATTACAATTACACTGGAAGTATAGAAAAACTACATGCATGCATGAGAAATAACTTTGGAAATTGACTGATACAGAGAATTTCTATAGACATTCGCTAACTGAGAAAATTCTGAATGTTTTATTTTAATTAATCTTTCAGTAGTGAGGTAGTGCAGTACTTCAGCTGTCAAAACAATTTTGTAATTTGAAGTGTTGCATCTTCTTTCTGTATCCACATTTCTATTACTGTAAATCACAGAGTTGGAGAGGAAGGCATGCAAGAGAGAATCTTGCTGACTAAGTGAAATAAAAAAGATCCGCACATAAATGCTTAGTTCTAGTAAAGAGAATGTTGTTGATACTTCTTTATTGGGCCAAGTATATTCTAGCAATTGTTGAATGCTTCACTTAGGTAGGCTTCAGCAAAATAATTGATTCTCGTTTCCATATAAAGTATCTCTGAAGACTTGGGAAAGTATGGCTTGGAAATAGCTGCCATATACTACAAAAGAAAAACAAATGGATCTTATTATAGCTTAAGAAACCTTATGCCCTGGAACAGCTGTGATTTTCATATGTCAGTAGTAGAATGCCTTTTCTTCTTCCTTTTGAAAGAACAGATTATATGAAGCTAGGAGGACAGGCAGTTAGTTCATGGGCATTTCAGTAGGGTTTATCAAAAACCTGTCTGCCTCTCAAATAATAATCTTATGTGCAGTAATACTCCAGTGGGTCTCTTGTAAGCACAAGATTTACTAATGATTGTCTTGTTCAGAAAGATGAATATGAAAGACAATACCCACTAGAATATAGGCTTCATGTTCCTTTGTAGTTTCTTTGTATTAAAACTAACCCTGGTTTCACAGCTTTGGGATGGAAACTTTGTACAACCAGCATGACCATGAATTAAATGTTACTGTTGATGGTATTTTACCCTGGGAGTGTGGTTTTTGCCAGTTCCTTTTATTTCTTCATGGTGTTTTTGACTCATAATGAGTACTGTGTATCAAAGGTTTGGAGGAAGTAATGATGAAAGGATATTGGATTGTGCCAGCAAATCTGAAGTGTTATGATGGTTGGCATATGCATGTAGCAGTGGTTGGTTATCAAGACAAACACTGAATCTTTGAAAATAATTTTTAAAAACATTACCACATAGAAATCTAAATCAGCAGTTATTGTGTGGATTTGTTATTTTCTAGTGTTTTTCAACAGCATTATTCTTGTTTTTGACCTCTTTAAAAACATTTTAGAGGCAAATCCTGCGCCTCCACTTAAAGTAGACCAAATTTTCTTCAATTGTATATGTTTTGGCTGGAATGGATAAATAAAGATATGGCCAGTATTTGAAAAGGCAGATGAGAAAATGTAGGCAAATGTTACTTCCATGATGAACTCAAACTTCACACCTGCAACTTGCTCTAGTTATTCATGCAATGATGTGTTTCTGAACTGGAATAGCAAGTGGAAGAAAAGTCTTTAAGGGCTCATTCAGACCAACCGTGTGGTCCCAGTTCAGATATTAGCAAAAGTGTATCTGATACTTGGTCATCTCTCTCTGCTGCCTCAGTCTACCTGGCCTCTATGGCTTGAGCAGTAAAGCAGAAGGTAGAATTTGTACACAGGCAGAATTGTCACTTGACTTGTGATTTTTCTGCAAAGGCATTTAAATTTTTAAGGCTTAGCTGTTAGGCCCTGCAAAATCTTTGTGAAGTCTCAGTTTATAATAGAAATAGGGGGCTTTACTGGTCTAGCTTCCACTAGTGCTGCAACAAAATGAGTCATGCTGGTTTGAAACTGCATCAGGACTTCTAAAACTTTATCTGTATTAGTGAGTGGCACAGTGAAGAAGATTTGTAGAAGAAAAATCAAACCTCTGTTTTGAGAACCCAGCAACCACATTTGGAATTTTGGGGGAATTCTACTTGAACTAGGTCTGGCCTAGTCCTTTGTAACAAATGCCGCATTAGTGGTTGGAGTACCACAGGTGCATTTTTTGGAGCTTCTCTTTCAGTTTAATTTAATGCAAAACCCCTCACATTTTATGTACTGTTGTGCAGTGCACATCAGAAGTGTGGTAAAGGAGGGTGGTTGAAAGATTTGTTTCAAAAGCACACTTCTGATGTGCAGGGAAATGCAGGTGTAGGCTCTCCTGTCTTGAGGGTATGCTCTTTCAAGTTTCTGACTGGCAAAGCAAAGTCAGCACAATTCGAGTGCAGATTAGTCCCTTAGTGTATAGAAAAGCAAAAGATCTTCCAGGCAAGCAGATTTGAATGGTAATTTCTCTGCATCTGTGGGCAACTTCCATAGTTCTCTCACACTGCATGTCCACTTCTGTATTCTGTTCCTGGTTATTTACTATGTCTGCATCAGTTTTCTCTTAAGTCTTTTGTTCTTCAAGGCTGGTACATTTCATTAACTGAAGATTCTGGTGAAGTTCCCAGTAGAGGCTCAGTCGGTCTAGAGTGTGACAGTTCAGAGAAGCAGTGTAGTTTGATACTGTAGTTGTTTCCTGGCAAGCATTTGTATCAGAAAAATAAAACATGGGACTGGCTGATGCATTACTATGCAGCTGTTGAATTACTGCTGATAGCTTAACAGCTATCAGCTGTCATGTTCAGGAGTTTCACTAATTATTCAATTTTTTCATTTCTTTCAAATGAGATGCTGCAAATGTTTTGGTGGTCACTACTGAGAAATCTGCAAAAGAAGATGATCCTGGCATGATTTTTTTCTTCAGGTAAGCTATAAATCATGCTCAAAACATTAAGTGATCAACAGTAATGGTGTGAAGGAAGTAGTGCAGCTTGCTAGATCATTTTATTGTATTACCTCATGAAACTCAAGGAATAACTGTCCAGTCAGAATGATTTTAAAAAAAAAATCAGAATTATTTATATGGTTAAAAAACACCTCATGGTTTTTCATTAAAGCATGGTTAAAAAGCAACTAGTATGTAATTTCTGTGAAGATAGTTTTAAGTTTCTTGATTCACAATGACAAAAATTGCCACTGTACAATTTGAGTATTCCATTAAAATACATTTGAAACAGTATGATTACACTCAGTTTTTCCTTGAATTCACAGGGAAGGGGCTGTTGTATTTTGGAATGTTGAAGAGAAAAGTGTAAGTAAAGTGAAACTGTTGGTTAAAACTGCATAAGCAGGTGTTTTGTCAGTCTCACGAAGCTCAGCGTGGTAGGGGTTTGTTTGGGAGATTGATCTTTCCATGAAGGAAAAAAACTGATTGATTCTTCTCCTAATGAGTGCAGGCTCTTGCCTGCTACTGCCCTCAAGTATACGGGCTGCTGATACATCACCTGAAACTCATCTACTTAAGACAAAAATCTGAAACCTTAATCTAGTGAGACTGACAAAAAGAAAATTTTTGCAGCTCTACATCCTGAAAAAGTAGATCAGAAAAATCAACCTGTGAATGATTGTTTGAAAGGCACTAATATAATAGAAAATATGTTAGAAGAAAAGGATCATTCCACTCTATTCCATTTTAAGTCAAAACTATTAAAGACTTACGTTTGTATAACTTTGGAAAAGAAAAAAGAATTATAAGCAACTCTTCAATACTGTTCTGTGTTTTTCCCAGATAGCAATTTTCCTGAAGGAAGTTTTTTATTGGTTGGTATAGTTATTAAATATGTTGCTGACATAGAATATTTTGGTGATCTTTGCTGACCAAGAAGGGTATGCCAGAGGCATATCTATTTTGATGAATCTATTTATAGTTATTTAATGTTTTAAATGTATTTTTATTACTGTGGTTAAACTGGACTCAAGATACAAAAAGTATTGACCTTACCTGTAGGCACAGTATGTGAAATTAAATGGTGTATTAAATAGAGTATACTAAGATCCATAGAAGTTCACAGGAGGATTTTCATTGGGGTAAATGAAAACACAGAGCACTTGTTTCCAGATGTGAACGATTTCTGGATTCAAGTTCATTTTTTCTGTTTCAGAACGGAAACGTTCCTGATTTACTGTCTGTTTTGGGGGGGGGGTGTCAGTGTATCAGGTGTCCCTACAAAAAAAGATACTAGTTCTCCCTTCAAACCTTGCCTCTAGCACACTTAGGGATGCTATGGCTGTAACTACACTAATGATTCACAAGTACTACTGAAGACCAGCTGAGTTAACTCCTGATGATCTTTGAGTTGGACACCTCAGCCCTCAGAGTACTCTGAATATTCTCCTTTTGTTGTACATGCTTTGTACCTTTGAAAATTTGATACCTTGTTTTCCTGGTCAATGCTAGTAACAGTAGTTGGTCCCTTGCTAGCTTTATTTATAAAAGAGGAGGAGAAATGCCTCTTTCTGCTTATTGAAATCATAGTCAAAAGTTTTAACTGCCAAACAACTTGCTCAAATAGAGGAAGTATTTTTATGGACATGCTTTAATGAACTGAAACGAAAGGAGAAAAACCCCGAACTGGTCTGTAGAACAGAAACTGAAAGTAATTCAGTAAAACAGAATCTAGAGTATCACTGCGAACAGACAAAAGTACTCCAGATTGACTAGCAGGAGAAGAAAAACTATTTTACATTAAGAGACACTTAACAGGAGAAGTAACAAATACAGACTGATCACAAAAAAAATTTAAAATACGAAATACCAGTTTCAAATACCTGAGTAGGAAGGTTGTACAGCAGCTTTCCCTACCAAAATAGCAAGGGCAGAAAGAAAAACCAGCTTTGAGGTTTTTTTAAAAGGAAATTGTGTGACGTAAGTGCCGGTACTAGCAAGAGTTTGCAGCTAGTGACTCCAGAACATCTCTTCTAATTAATTTACTGTGTCGCAACTAGTCCCTTCCATAAAATTAGGCTGGGCCTAGAAGCAGTGTGGGGTTTGCATTGCTGAACTGTCCCTGGACACCACTGGCTGGCTGAGGTGACTGGCCTCAGAGCAGACGCTTCTTATGTTTTCATACACTTTTTTATCACAAGACTTGAATTATATGGAAAGTCTTAGTCATGCTAATATTGAATTCAGGATTACAAAAGGAGCAGTTGCAGTAGGGTTGAGGGGGTTTTTTTAAGTGAAAAATGTTACTTTGTTACATAGATAGATAGTATCACCAAAATTCTTGAAAGCAATGAAGAAAGCTAGCAGTGCAAAGAAAATCTCTCTTGCAGGTGATCCAGCAGACTTTTTTAGAGTACTTAACCTGGAGAATATGCCTTATGAACAATTTATAGTGTACAGTTCTGTGCTAAATTATTAACTATGAGCTTTTATTTTAAAAAGAGAGTGCTTTTTAAGTATGAGTTAGTAGAAGATTGACCTCTTTAAAGAATTTAGGCATCAAAAGTGTTTTGTGGTTTGGTGGTTTGGTTTTTTATTGGCTGTTGTGTAGCTAATGCCTTTTAAAAACTTGCAGGTGAGTGCTTTTTTAGTTCAGAATTTGTTCTAATTGCAGATGAGGGGAGCCTTGTAGCATATAAAAAGGAACAAGGATGAGAGATCCTAAATCAGGTGTCAGAGGAGAAAGTTTTGTGAGAGAAAAAAGCTCTTTCTTCCTGCATCAGATTTTAGTGTGCTGGAGAATAAAAGAGCAATGAGATTACTTCTGCAAGTAAAATTGTACATTTAACTATTTACAGAGATGAATGTGGCAGCTGAAACAATTTTTCCAGATTTTTGTAGTGATAAAGGATTTCTCTAATATAACTGACCTCTGGTAGCTGAAAAACAAGACTACTGATTTCAGCAGCAATCAGAAACAAAACTACTGATTTAGCAGCAAACTAGTAATTTTATCAGAAACAACCACCCGATGTACTTAGCCTAAAGATTCATTCCACATTCAGACATCTGCCAAAATCTTGTACAGCTCATTGTTATAATACTGAATACATCCATGTTGTCCTTACTGCTGCTGTGGTTAATCCTTACCCTGTTCCATGTGTGCAGATATTAAATGACATTTCAGTTTTCCCAGATTCCTTGCAGTTGTTCATAGCCACAAATTCTTCTGAAGCCACAAGCAGTTTCAGAAGTAAACTATGTTAATAATAACTTCATTGTTTAGCACACCTCTTCATTGTTACGTAAATAACTTCAGCATGAAGCTTGCATTCATCAGCCTGCTCTATGCAAGTTCTTTGCAGAGTGATAATTTACTGCATGGTAACTGTTGCTGCAATTGTCTTCTTCTTAGATGAAGAATATCATGCGAGTGCTAGAGCATCATGAAATTCAGCCGTACGAAGTTGCACTGGTCCACTGGGAGAATGAAGAGCTGAACTATAGAATAGGAGAGTAAGTATCTTCAGGCATTCTGTATATAAAAGCTAATAGACACCTAAACCCAATTCAAGCAAAAGCAGCTGGTAAAAATATACTTGTCCTTACTTTTTTTCCAAATGAGTAAAATAAAGAAACAAAACAGTAAATCTAAGTTGACAAATGTTGCTGTCTTGGTAAACTTGCAGGTAGTGGCCTTTGTTATTTGCTTATACAATAGATCTTGTAAATAAGAAGGTCCCTGCCCACACAACTCTGTGTTCTTCAGCAGTCCCAAACAGAAACTATATACCTCACAGCAAAAAAACTAATGAGCATTATTGAGACAAGTCTGATTTTCAAGAAGATGTTCTCTGTAAGCTTTCTCTTTGTCCTTGAGGTTCATATACAAAGATGTAATTTCGGCATATACTTCATTTCCTAGGAAAGTTACAACTCGATTATTGTGTAATGATAAACCTGGCAAGTTATCTTTCCTTGTTAAATAATGTTTTTTCATTGTGGAAGGAAAATTATCTCTACAGAAATGTTTCACAGTGAAAATGATTATATAAATTACCTGTAATTTTCTAAGAGCACCAAAAAGCAATCCCTAGACAGGACACTGTTAATACTAGGAACTTAACTAATGAGGTTGAGCTTATTTAAGGTAACCAGATAAGGAGACAGGTGTTTGGCTTTTCCTGACCATTTGAAAACTGCATGTACTATTCAGTTGTGTAATTTGTGATTCGTGACATGCTCCATTGTGCTTACGCATGTTTCATAGTGAGATTCACATGAAAAATTGAACGAGTCTTTTGTCCTCTTTTCTTTGCTCCTTGCCCCCTATGCAATAGAGGATTTGGGGAAAGTAACATCATAGTGGGGAGGGAGTAGAGTTGATAAGAGTGACAGTGGAAAATGAAAACAGAAAGATAACAGAGGAGCTAAAGAGCAGGAGAGAGGCCAGCATCCTGCTCAGTCTGAATTATCTGTGTGTATGCAGTAATGCTGTAGTTACCATCACAGTTTGCTGCACTTGGCATTTACACCTAGAAAATTTGGTCATAATACTAATCTTAGACTGAGGAACTAATTTTCAGTGGTTTGTTGTGATTATTGTCAGGTTGAATGTGAGTAAAACGGAAGGATGGGTATGACACCCATAGAGATATGGCATGCCTTATCTAAATAAATAACCAGCCTTTCTTGCACTGTCAGTTATTCTTGAAATGTTCCTATGCTTGTGGCTCAGTCAGTGAAGGTGCTTCAATCTTGTCTTAACAGAGGTCAGTCAAAGCTCCATAAAGGACAAATATTGTTAAATTCAGAGCTGGATAGTGATGAAGTTGTTCTGCAGAAATTTGCCTTTTCAAATGCTCTTTGTCTTTCTGGTAAGTTAATATTGTTCCTACTATGTAGTCCATGCTACAGATTTTGTGAAATGTCTTTATAAGTGGAACTTGTACAGTCACAGGCTGGAAAAGACTTGGTATCTGGTTTAGACAAACTGTGTAAAGAGTGATTGTGCTTCAGTGAGAGGATTTGTTTTCAGTGCTTTTACTGTGTTTTCTGCAAATTGGAATTGCTTTATTCAATGTAAATCGTTCTAAAGCTGAACAAAGCACATTAACAAACATGCTTTGCAAAAGATGCACGTTCTACTGAGCGTCCTGTTCCCCACCCTTGAGAACTATCCTAGGGTAACAATGAGTGTAGAGTTCAGTATTAGAAACCTCTCAGTAATCTTGGGTAATTCATACTGACATAATTTCCTCTGACAGAAAAAGCTAGATGCCAGCTAAAGTGATACAGAGCAGCTATTCCCAGCCGGGGAGGTGTATCAGTAGCACATATCTGGACCAGAGTCAAAATAATGTTTTCCAGGCTTATTAGCCATGGTAGCAGACAGTGGGAGGCACTGGGAAGAAGTCAGGCTCACCAATCGTGCTGCTCTTGAGGAAATAACACCTGTCTGCTGCTTCAGACCTTGAATTATGTAGGAAGTGGGAGTTAGGAACTAGCAGCAGTAAGGCTGTCCTTGGAAAGGCCTTTAAGGGAAGTCTGTCTGGTCTGTCTACCTCTACTGTCTTTAGGGTAAATTCCAGGATTCCAACAGTATTTTGGAGAAGTGCACCTTTACACAGGAGAGAAACAGAATGCACATTTTTGAAGCCCTACACCATTTGATCAAGGAGTACAGTGTAACTAAATGGTTCCTGACTGTTGAAGGAAGAGCTGTTGAGAAAAAAGCATATTGTTCTCTATAGTTTTCCTATTCATAAAGCCACTGTATGGAAGAGTAGTGCCACCTAAAAGAGAGCAAGGGATTTTTTTCCCAGGAGATAATGTCCAGTAAAAATAAAGGATGCAAGTATAGTCCCTAGTCAAATTTATGACACAGCAGAGACCAACCTCTGTCAAATAACGGGCGACAGATTAAATGCTTACTGGCTTTTTTTTCAGGGGCTAAACTTAAAGTCATTTAAATCAGTGGCTTGGATTAGGCCTCTGTATTCAAAAGATGAGTGTGCAAAATGCTCGGCATTGGGTTTACTGTCAGTGTCCTAACCAGATGATACTATTGGTTACTACCACAAAAGAGTTCATTTTGACAATTAAATCTTCCCTGATTATTTTTTCTGGTTGAATGGGGTTAATTTCTGATCTGTTGCTACTTCATTCTTGTCTGGGAATCTGTGGACTAAAGAAAAAGGCCTGAGTTATGTTATCATCTTGTAGAAACGTCTTTCCAGGTTCAAGCTGAGGCATAGTAGAATTTGTGTTGCCAATGCCAGTGCTGAACTCAAGCTTCTAGAGAACAGAAGTTACTATCTTCAGTAACAGTACACTCACCTAAAAACAAAACAGGAGATTGCTTAAGTTTGAATTGAGCTTCAGCAGGAATTGGTGGTGTGTCTATACCAGCTGACTCTCTGTGGTTGGAGCGCAGTGCATCCATACTGGACAAATGGAGAATGAGAGCTGTGCAGGACACTAGAAATGCAATGGATGCTCTTGAGGTACCACATGAAGTCAGCCTGATGCCAGCATAGCTCATTATCTCCAGCCTCCTTGGAATGTAATTTGCAGAGGGCTCACACATCCAGTAGAGCGCCTGGACACACAACTTCTGAGCTGAAGCAAAAATTCTCCAGGATTTAAACTGATCACTTGGAGAAGAAAGCAGCACTCAAGGTGAAGCTGGTTCTGTGTGCAGAGCTGTGTCAGTGCCTAGCCCAGATTTGTCCACTGATACATGAACAGTGATTGTATAATACAAACTGTAATTTGCTTCAAATGTCTGTAAGCATCGACATGTCCTGAAGCAGCCTGTTGGCAGATTTAAAGTTACAATTACTTGAAAGCATATGTACCTCTCACAGTCTGCTTTGTCATCTTTCTGTTGCAGTAAAGCTGGCTATTTGGGAATCGTTACTGGATAACTTTGTGGAATCTATCCAGTCAATCCCTGAGGTGAGTGAGGTCTTGTTTGTAACTCTCCCCTCCTTTTCTCTGGTGTTCTGTAAAACATCAGTGCAGATGTAGCTGAGCGTAGGGAAAAAGCAATTGAATGTTCAACACATTTGATGGTAAATCCATCAATGTAGAGAAGCTCACCTGCAGAGTGGTCGGACAAGAAATCATCAGCTTTTAAAGGGTTGGGAGTGGGGTTCTGCATTATAATAATGTTTCCCATGTTGTGCCACTGTCACCTGCTGCTGGTGAAATGTATGTGTAACAGGACAAGCAGCATTTAAAAACCTGGCCAAACACAGTGTGTGGTAACTTGGGCTGAAAATAATGTGCCTTGACTTGAATATAATGAGGACTTTGAGTGAATTACTTAAAATTTTTTCATGAGACTTAATTACAGCACAAAGCCCATATGATGTCATATATAAAAATGAGATTTGTAGGCTTCAAAAGAGAAAACGTTGGGTTTATTACTTTTATATGAAGGAAATAAATGGTAATACATTGATTGTTGTAAGGAGGAAGTCTATAAAAAGGCCAGGTAGTGGCAAGGTAAAAGAACACTGTCATGACTTTAAAATAAAAATAGTAGGAAGGAAAAACAAATGATCTCTTGTTCAGGAAATCATTTATAGAAAATGCCCCAGTATTTTCTGTAGATACTGATGATGTACTCAGTGATTTACTGAAAAACCTGGATGAACCAGTTGCTTGGTGATATTCTTAGAAAGCTAGAGAAGCAAGGCACTAAGCAAACAAAACTAAAATGCTAGTAAGTACAGTATGCATTTAGATTTTAACACACTTCAGGCTGTAAAGCTCTGGACTTCTTAGCTACTAGTACATGTTTCTTGATCAAGTAGCGAAGAATTTGCTTTTCAGATTCTAAAGTCTCGAAGGAAGGTAAAACTCTCTCATGCAGATGTGATGCAGAAAATTGGAGAACTCTTCGCACTAAGGTAACTTTTGGTTACACCCAAGACACTGTATTACACTAACTTAAAAATCATGTGCATGATAAAAAGAGCAGAATACACACTAAATATAGAGCAGGGTGAGACGGGGTGGGAGAATTCCTTCAACATTTTTTTGACTGGAGTCTGTGTGCTATTTACATTAGTCAGAGGACCCACTGGCTCACCACTCACACTGGCATTTCAACTACAGGCGTTAGGCAGGCAGTGTATCATAAATGACCAAATTCCGCACCCTTTTCCCTTTCTGAGTCCACCAGCATGTCTCTTAAGTAGCAATAACAGCAGATAGTACAGCATGTAAAGGATACCAGGGGAAAGACAGGTAGGTAGAACTGTTAGCTACAGCCTAGAGTTGGTAAAAATCTTTTGTGAGTTCTGGTCTCCCCTTGACTTACTCAGAAACCACTGCTAAATTATTTGATTTAACATTTTTTCCTCCCTCAAGTGAAATTTGGCCATTGACAAGACAGACCATTACACACTCTAAAAAAAAAAAAAAAGAAAAGAAAAGAAAAACCCACCAAAATCTCCAAGGTAAAATTAAAAAACAATTCCTATTTCAAACACTAGGACTTACATCCTTACTTGAAGAACTGATCAGTAATCAACAATGATGTTCCAAGTATCCAAAGGTTTATAGTAATCTGTTAAAGGCAGGAGATTTTAGCTTTTAGCCTTTATGATGCTTAGACCGTAGTCTGATTCTGAGGGGTGTGCTGTGTTCACACATCCAGCACGCTCTACCAGTCACATTTAGGACTTCCGTATTGTTACTTTGTGTACTGCTTCAGTGAGCTGCCAGCATAGTCAGGGACCTCTCTGCTGGTATCGAAAATTAAGGAAGGCGACAGGTTGAGGAGGCAGTGTTGCCATATGGCAAAAGTCATTTATGTTCAAAACAGTTTGATAGTATTCCCAGAAAAGTTTCCGGAGATGTGAGCAATTTTAAACAATCACTCCAATTGTATTTTTACTATGAAAGGAGATTCTTTTCATATTTTATGTAGAATTACAGGAAAATGTTCTTATTTCATTTAACTGCCATGTAAATATTTGCTCCTATATTCACCAAGATGAAGCCTGAACTACAGTAGTACCCGTTCTTTTTAGACACCGTATAAATCTGAGCTCAGATCTGCTAATAACACCTGACTTCTACTGGGATAGAGAAAAACTGGAAGAACTTTATGACAAGACTTGCCAGTTTCTCAACATTAATCGCAGAGTTAAGGTGAGTGTCTTATCATTGTGAGAATTTTTCACGCTCAGATCAGTTGTCTTTGGCTCAGCAGGGTCACAGATTGCTCTGTGAATGTGCTTTAACTGCAGAAACTGAATAAAGAATAAGATGTCATACACTTTCCCCTTTTCCATGTGTTCTTAGCCCACTCGCACCTTTACCCGGTTTAGGTTAACCTGCCTCACATAAATGAACTTGTTTTTCCTGAGCCACTAAATTAGGCTTTAAATAGCTAGAAGAACTGAGAAGTGGATTCTTCTTACTGACATGATCATTCACATCAGTTCTTGAAGGGTGACATAATGTTTACTGCTGAACCAGAATAAGAAGCACAAAAACTACCTCTCCTAAAGCAATCATAAATATTTAATTTTGAGGCATTCCAGAAAGCTGCATCTTCTTTTGCTTGTGACTGTTTTCATGAGTAGGTATCCCCCAGAAGCACTTCAACACCTCTAGATGCATATCTAAATTTACGTTCTTTTGGGGAACCTACTGAAATAACAGGTTCATTTATACTGAAGCTTCTGTTGCTTGTGCATGTTGCCTTACAGAATCTTCTGTTCTTTTTTGCAGAGGTGTTAACCCCTTTCTAGTTCTGTGGAGTGTGTTTCCCTATTTTGTGATCTGATTCCATTTCGGGAGTCCAGATTTGTGATGCTTGTAATTGCTTGCAGGTAATGAATGAAAAGCTGCAGCACTGCATGGAGCTGACAGACCTGATGCGAAATCACCTGAATGAAAAGCACGCACTGCGCCTTGAGTGGATGATAGTAATACTCATCACCATAGAGGTTGGTGGGGCTTCTTTCCAATATTTCCATCAAGTTCAAGTTCAAACCACCACAAGAATGTAATAACAAGTGCAATTTCTATACTTCACAATTTGGGAATTATTTTATTAATGTAATGTACCCGGGGATTGGTATTTGTTCTTTGCAATTTTCAAATTGCAGCTACAGTTACTTTTCACATTATCTGATTTATAGTGTAAACTGGTTTAAACATTTTTAAAAAAAATATAAAAATTCTTACCAATGTGTTTGCTGTTCCACAGGTTCTGTTTGAACTTGCAAGGGTAGTTTTCTGATGACAGAACAAACTCAGGAAGAAGAAAACTGACAAAACAGTAGAGAACACAAGGCTTAGAGAATTCCGATCATATGCTTCTGGAGAATCATGAAATTGTGTTTCTTGATAAATATCTAAATCTTCTACTCAAATAAAAAAACCTTAAAAATCAGTCTGTGAACATTATTCCCAAACACTGTACTAGTCATGTTAGAGAGGTCTTTAACCTATGGATGTTAACCTCTGTGCTGACTGTATTTGGCGAAGGACTCTACTGCTTTCTCCCCTAACAGTTAAAATGATGCTGAATACTTTCCTACTCTTGTGTATTTCTGACCGATGATATTTTCCCTCATTTTCACCAGCTCCCTTTTGGACAGCTGCCACACTGTCCCAAGCTTGGAGATGGCACTACTATTTGTTCTCCTGGCACGATTTTAATGTAAGTGGCAGATATATTTAATGTTACGTTCCACCCCATCAGAAAGTGGTGCTTACATAGTTGTATGGGAATACATTTTTTGAGATGTAGTACTATTTACATTACTTTTTTACATTAGTATTCATATGGAAAGAGAATGAGTTATTTCTGAGGTCACAGGGACCTGTGGCAAAATGGTAAACTAAGATTCACAGAATTTCTCTGTCCACCTTATCATGCTATCTGATTTTCATCAGTATAAGTTGCAAGGAGTGAGTTAGCATAGGGGAAGATGTCTTAATTATCCTCTAAGGTAAAAGTTTCTTCTTTTTTTTTTTTTATCTGTTCCTCATCCACAGAGTGTTACTTATGAGAGGATGAATGGATTTTTTTTCCCTAGCAACTTCTTTTTCTAAATGTATTTTCAGAAACTGCTGCACGACTGCTGTTTTATCACCTGTTTTCAAAGTCACTTTAGTCCAGTGTATTGAATAAGGAACAGAACCTAAAGATTCTGTTAAAAGCTCCTGGAGCATCATTAACAAGCTGTGATGACTAAGTTCTGGCTAAAAATGCAACTACATTTGCAGTAGCTTACTGTTCTCTCTTCACCCGAGAGCATTATTTCTGAATGTAATACTGGACTCCTGTTGAATACATCAAACAGACATAATGGAGAAAATAATAGGCACAGCTAGGAAAAACATCTGACTGCAAACCCATCCTTTTGCTGTAAATTATGATACAGTGCCATGGGTGCCTCTGAAGAAGCAGAAGCTGTTCTTAAGAGTAGGCTTTCTCCATTGGAATCAGAACAGATTGTAGCTGGAGGTCTTGGTTCTGGAATAGCTCAAGTACCGTCTCTGAGCTGCTGAGAAGGTCTGAACGGTCAGACCCTGCTCAGGGAAATGAATCGGTCAGAACAGCTTGGTGACAAAGACTTGTCACTGCAGAACTGCTCTGCATCAGTAACCTGATTTACACAGCATTGTTAAGAAACAGAACATTACATCTTTTATGCAGAAGGAAAACTTGCCAAGCACCACTTAATTCCAGTAACAGAGAATTAGGTTACATTTTAATTCTAATTTTTCCAACAAATATTTTTCAGGCTTCTCCCTCCACCCTTTTGAGTGTAATACTTACTTTCAAGAACATTAGTCCTTGAAAGACATTCATTGGACATTTAATGTTTCAGCATTTCAACTGAATTGCTAAAATGTAAATATGTAGACCAACTGCATCTCTAGGAAAAGTGGTTTTAACAAAGTCATTGGAGGACTCCCAAATGCTCTTTAAAAGCATAAAGTGTCTAGGCTTGATTACCTGAAGCATTCTGTCTCAGGACTGTAAGAGTTACCAACACCTCAAAACCAGAGAAGCACAGTTACTTTTGAAACTGTAAATCAGTTTATCTTGGCACATAAAATCACAGCCATAAAGTCATACTCTGCTTTCTGCCAAGCCCCCAACCCTGCTTGCTCCACTGAGTGGCTAGTCACAGTTTAAAAGAAACCAAAAGCTTCAGTTAAGCGTTAACAGACCTTTAAAACTTTGTATCTGTTTTTTTCGTGGTGTACACACTGGCAGCTGCATCCAGGCATGAGGGGTTTTTGTTTTAGCAGCTAACTCTATAGAGAATCCTCCTGCTCTATTACATGTCAAGAACCAAGCTGGGAAGTTGAGTGCACCAGGAACGTAACTTGAGCTTTCAAAGCACAGTATACCAGGGAGTAGAGCCCTCTGTGACCGCACAGCACGTGGGAAACTCTCCCTGCCTGCAGTCCCTGTTTCTGCTTCAAGCCAGAGATCCCTTGGGGAGCCTGTGCACGTGTACACATGGCCTGACCAGGAGGAAGTTTTATGGCAGAGGCAGGATGAGGCTTTGAGCTTCAGCTGCAACACAAAATTGCCTTAGCTGTGAGAACACACCCATCTTTCGCCTGCCTCATCGACCACATGCCCTCATGGTGTAACTGAAAACCATCGTCACTACAGCTTAAACAGTTTCAGTCTTCATCAAAATGGGTCTAGTCTAACCAGTAAGGGTCATTTGAGGGGAAAAAAAAGAAAGATGCAATAGCAATAAATACAGAAAATGCAAGGAAAACCAGAGAGGAATCCTAAAATATCCAGAACTCTGAAATTTCAACCTTTTTAACAAAATTAAGACTGAATGGCAAAATTCTGTTCATATGGAGCCTTGTTAAACCATTCTTTATAAGGATCCCAACTGTGCAAACTGTTTCTATCTGTGCTTTTTCTGTCAGATGAGGTAAAGGACAACTTACAGATGATCTTCTTTGGCAGATCTGCGGGGAAGTTGTCACAAGAGTAGCTATTTGCAAAACAGCCAGGAATGCTGAGAGTTGTGACTCAATTCCAGACCCGTTTTTCTGGGGTGACAACACTCATGGGTATAGAGTCAATCTCTGCTCTCAGCTGTGCTGTTCACACCAGCTCTGCTTGCTGGATGCATATACACACCTCTCTGGAGCTCTGTCACTGAGAGCTGCTTCCTCTATGGAATACCTCACCTGTGTGAGTACTAAAAATGCACTTAGGAACCACTGCCATTTGAATCCTTTTTTTCTAAGGAAAACAACACATGCAAGTACATATACTGCTGTAACTTTATAGTCAAGCTCCACTAGATATGTCACTCCAGCCAAGATGACATCGTCACATTTGAACTTTACCAGTTAAAAGTGGGCAGGGCCCATGAGAAAGGCTAATTTCGGACTAAGCCAAAGGCAGAAAATAGACAGCTAATCTGCACTGCAGGAACTGTGTTAGTTGGGTTACACTAAAAATTCATGATGGAGATGAGTCTCCTAACAAGAAAAACTATACACGCAGTTAAACCATTTCCTTAAATGACAGACATTGTACTGACAAAAGGATGGTTATAATTATTATTTCCTCTGGTCTAACTTGCAGCCAGTCAACTAGTTTTGTTCACTAGGTGTAGAAACAATTCCTAATATCCTGATACCAGAAAAACAGCTTAGTCTACAGAACAGCAAAGATGCATTTCTTCATCCTTTCACCTCATAGATCTTACACAAAAGGTGGCTCACACACCATGGATCTCCTCCACCTCTCAGACCACCAGATCTACTGGCAACAAAAATGTGAAAGCTCAGATCTCCTTGGGCATGACCACTCACCTTTCCCGAACATATCCCAACAGCAAGGCAAGGAAGGGCATGGAAGCCAAGGCAAGAAAAAGCAGAGCCATTCCACAAGTGTTGCTGGACCCTTCCATCAGTTTTCCCATGGATCACTTTACATTCCTACAATGCTGTATGAAAGACAGGTGAGACTTGGACCAACTATGTGCACAATTCTGACAGAGGGAGGACAGAGTCCTGGATGAAAAGCTTGGAGACTCAGAGGTACAATGTTCTAGCAAGAAGCTACTGCAGCTGTCACACTTGCCACCAAGCCTTCTCACCAGCATAAATCAAAAGTGGAAGTGTTAGAAATGGCAGCTGTGCTAATAAAACAGATTTAGGGCATTGACATAAACTCATGTTTTACTACAGTTGTACCCATGTGAAAGCGGTGCCCCACACCTTCACAGAAGAGTTCCCACGCATTGCCTAGGACATGCAACTCCCAGATCCCCATGGCTTCCACTGCTCTGGGAGTGGGTCAGCAGTGTTGCAGGGAGCAATGAGCACAGAGCTCTTCAGAACAGGGGCACTGCTCTCTTACTTTTCAAAAATGCTGAGAAATTTGAAAACTCACTAAAAATCTTAGCACTTTGAGCCTAAAAAAACATCACTAGATCTGTTAAAGGTTTTGACTATAGCAATAAAAAAATCTGCTGTTCCACTCCAGATTTCAATTGGACTCATCCAAAAAGAAACACTTACAGGACTTGAGACTGAGTCAAGTTCCTCCCACTGCTCAAGTGACTTTTTACTCAGATTAGCAGACACTTCCATCATCGTATTAATACTTAAATCATCAGCAGTATGCTCATTTACAATGTAAAATATGATCTTATCAGACAAAATGCTGCCTCTAATGCAAGTACGTGCAGACCAAAGTAAAACCGAAAACCTAGGGACTGATCCTGTCATCAACAGCATCACACCTAACTAAGAATGTGCTCAAATGTATAGCACTGTCTCAAACAGTCTAACAGTCCTTCTGAAAAGTCATAAAACTGGGAAAGAAATCCTACTCAAGTACCTCTAGGAACTCAGGAGGGAAAAACCAGAACATAAAAACTAAAAGCACAGTAACGCCACTTAATGAGACATGAATAAATTTTTATTACAATTTCAGGTGCATGGATTGTAACCTAAAAAAAAAACAAACCCAAAACTCCGAAGAAGAGACAGAAGTAGTATTTTGGATTCATATCATAAATTGGGTGTCCCAAATGCACCAGCTGAACTGCTTATCACTCCCTGTGATACAGGTGACATGTCTCAGGTGTCAGTCAGTACTGAAAGTGTGAGGTTTGTCAGCATTACACTCAACACAGCCTTCTTTCTACTGAATCCAATAGGATTAGAAACTGCATTATTCTGGATTCAAGTATTGCAGTCCAAATAAAGATGATTTAAAGCTGAATTATAAGCTATTAATAATACAGATAAACCACAGCTAAGTTAATTTTTCTCCAGTTTCAGAGACAGCACAGAGGAGAATCCCACACAAATGCCAACACACAAGTAAGCAAGTGCAGCATAAAACAGAAAAAGAAGCCACAAAGCCTGCCAGATATCTGCCAGAAACACACTGGTTTTCCTAAGTAGCCCACTCAATTAAATTAAAAATTTTATCACTTATTCAATATCTTCCATGAGAATGAGACAGATCATCAAACACTAAGCAACTTGAGTTCAAATGCCCATCTACTCTCTTTACTTTGTATTTAGTTTTCAAAACTGAAATGCAAGGGAAACCATTCAGGGGAAAAAATTGCCAAGTAGACTGGTTAAATACACTCTATAAACTTTGTGCCACATGCTCACATTGCAGAACTCAGAGAGTTGTGCTGAACTACAATGGACATGTTTTTAACATCTCAGCTCTTTGAGGTGGGTCTTAAAGATGAAGTTCTGTTCAGCTGCTTTATTCAAAGTACTGCAACAGCAGCAGACAAACTGTCAGCTTTCAGCTCTATTAAAATTAAAAATTGTTGGGTTTTGGGGTTGGTTTGTTGGGTTTTTTTAAGACTTCACTAGTCTTAAAAACCTGTACTTTCTAAGTGCAGTTTAACTTGGGTAAATAAATTAATATTAATGAGCTATTTGATGCAAACAGACTCAAGCTGTGCCTATCAAGACATCCATTAATTTCAGTGGGAGATGGCTTAGTCAGACTCACATAAAACTGGTCTAATCCTTTATCAATTTAGATCCTGTAAAAGTAACAATAGCCTGGGATGGCTGCAATCATCTGTAGATCTACAAACCAGACAAGATACAAGACTCCTCATCCCCATCAGCACACCTGCTGTCAAGATGCAAAATTCAAAGTCTGGGCCTTTTTTCCATAGTACATCTTATTTAATTGTGGTGGAAACAACACCCCAAGTACAGCTAGCCCCCTAAATGCTTGCTTAAATAAGTACCTTAAAAAAGGTAATAATCATCTGGACCTAATTCAGACAGTTGGCATTGTAACATTGCTGTTCCCCATGAACAACAAAAAGCACACTGGAGGACAGCAGGAACAGGGCTCCAGGGCAGCGGGTGCAAAGGAAACCCTTTTAACTATTGCTTCTTCCCACAAGGTCTTCAACAACAACAACAACAACAAAGTTTCTCTCTGAAAACGGTTCTGTCCATGCCACTGCTCTGCTTAGCAGATGTATCCGGGCTGTCCCTGGACTGATTCCCTGCTTGGAGAAATCACGTCCAAGGGCTTCCCGGCCTCTTGTAGAAGAGGGCATCCCTGCTCCACACTAACAGCTCTGACTTAATATTCCTGCAAGACCAACAATTTTTTCCATGTATCGCAGACATACATGTATTTCCATGTATGTCTGTTGGTGCATTTCTTTATGCAGTTTTATAAGCATCCATAGATTATTCTACAGCATGCCTTGGATTTGGATAAAACGAGGCCTTGCTACAGCCACCTTCCCTCCGCACTCCACCACAACCAAATCTGCCACTGTGGGAAGCTGCAGATGTAATTTTTACATATGACAGCTATATCATCCCTTAAAAAGGCAAGTTAAGAACACCCGCTTCAAATAACCTGCGTCCAGCTGAACAGACTGCAAGCAGACCCAACCTTTCCACTTTTGTACTCTGAATCACTCTTTTTGACAACTGAACTTGTAACCTCCCATCTGACAGTTCAGCCACGGCGTGCCCAGGGCAGTTTCACAGAGACCGGTCCCACGCTGCCCCTTCCCGGCGCACCGAACCGAGACTGGCTATAAATGACACCTGGAGAGCAGCCAGGGTGACGCGGAGGAGGGCACCGGCTCTCAGAGTTCGTGCCGAGAGGCCCGGGACACCGCGTCCCG
>VZTD01002352.1:1621122-1674062 GCA_013397725.1 Rhagologus leucostigma
GCCCGGGGTGAGGGCGAAGGCCGAGCGGGCGGCTGCCGCCGCTCCGGGAGGTGCCGCGCGTCTGTGAGCGGCCGGGGCCGGGCCGGTGCCCTCCGCCGTCCGATCGGGAGCAGCGCCGCGGGCTCGGTGCTCTCGAGGTTCGGTGCTCGGGGTGCTAGTGCAGAGCGGGAAGCGCCGTGCCCGAGCTGTTCCCTGCCAGCCCGGTTGGCTGCCCGTGCCCCGCGCACTCCCGCGGGGTGGTACCGGCGCTTCCCCGGTGTTATCCTGCGCCTTCCCCTTTTCCCTGCGGGGTCTCCGAAGCGAACACCCTTCCCGAATGGGCTCGCCCCCCCGTGGCTTCTCCCCCAGCGTTTAATAGATTAGGTAATTTCCAAAACCGTGGCAGAGCGGGGCCGGGCCGGGGAAGGACTGTCCCCACGGGGTTTCAGGGCACAGCAAGTATTTCACACACTTGTTGAATCGGTCAGCGGTGAAATACGCCCTTGCCGGTGTTAATCACCATTTTATTTAGCTAAGGGTAAAATTCCTGAGCACACGCATACCTGTAATGTACAAAGTGCTTTCCCCGCTCTTTTCATCTGCCCTGTGATTTCCTCAGAGTGTAATTGCTGTAGTGCTTTTAGCTAGAGCACTCAAATATCATCCAGATACATGCAAAACACAACGTTGTGCACATGTATCATTTTTTAAAAAGATCAGTTCAGGTCTCTGACGAAGGGCCTGCTGTTTGGGTAAGAGTGAAGCTCCAAACCAAACAAACTTAGGACGGTAATAACTAGAAAGAATGCCTGTCTGGCTTAGAGTGCCCTCACATCAGTGGTTTGCTCTGCTTGGCAAGTTTTGTTGTCCAAGTGCAAACCAGACTGAATTAAAAAATGTAGAACACATTAATAATCTAAATTAAAGGTAAAAAAAATATCTAGTGTGTTTCTGTAACATCACCCTCGTGAGGCATCTTGCAGGATTAAATAACCCCAACCATAATTTTTGTTCCTGCTGACAGCAAGTATTCCCTCTTGTGGAGAGAGAGAGAGAATTTTAGCATGTTGTATGTACAAACTTAGTTATCCAAACATTAGTTTAGGGAGGAGAATATGTACCTAAAGAGAGCTGAAACCTTTTTCTCTTACTAACTGTAAGAAAATAATCAGCTATATCTTACACTGTATTTTTTTCTTTGTGTTTACATGCGTACCTCCAGTGAGTTCTGATCTCATGTGAATGCAAAGGAATGCATTTGGTCAGCCTGGTTATTGCTTTAAATATGAGGGAATTCTTCCCTGTCCAGCAGGTAGAAATACTTGCTTCTCCAAGGACTAAACATACTGGCATATGTGGGATACACTTCTGTTCTCCATGCTCTTACTATATAAAAGAAACAAGGTGCTTGAACCTGACTTAAAATTTCGATAACTTCCTGTTAAGTTTATAGGGGAAAACACCCAAGACTTTTTATAAACCTTTTGGTCCACTTCTAGTTTCACCTTCTCTTTCTGATCTGTTCTATTTCTGTTCTGGACATTACAAAGCCAGGAATTTTGTTGGCTTCTCTTGCTGTTTTACATGTTTATGTACAGATCTGCATTGCTTCATACTTTCACTTTTTTTGCCCAAAGCTCTATTTGCTTTGATTAAGTTTGTATCTGCCTGTTGATCTTACTAGCCCTATATTCATGATCTTACTAGCCCTATATTCATCCATCCATCCAACCATGGGTAACTGTCCTAATGTGTTTTCCTGACTATTTTTTCCCCCAAAGTTACCAATTTTTGCTTCCAAGGCTGCCCTTGAATCCTTGAGAAAAAGTTTATAGCTCTTAGGTAGTTCTTTGTGCGCGGGCTCCATTAGCTGGTACAAGGAGGTGCCTGGGAGGGTGAGGGGCTGTGGAAGCCTTGGCCTAGGGGGGCTCGGGTCAGTGCCACATTTCACAGTTACCCTACCTGGTGCCGACGGCCAGCCATGGACAGAACCGTACCTCTCACTCTTTGAGTTTCTTGATTTGCTAGGCAGGCTTGAGGCATGCAGACTTCTTAAAAATGCTGTTGTGGCTGGTCTCAATAAATAGATCAGTAGTTATTAGGTGAAAAGATTGGCCCCTCCTGTATTGATAGTCCAGAGGGCTTGCCAATACCTAGAATGAATTCACTGTTTGAGCCTGGGAAGATTCAGGTGTGTATCTGGTGTTTCCCAGGAGAGGGCATAACCATCACAAATATTTGGTTATTTGATGTAGGGCTTGGATTCAGCTGGATGGACCCATAACTTTTAGGTAAAAGATATACGGAGACACTGAAAATCCCGGTTAAAAATATCTAACTTGTCTTTCTGTTGCTCCCACCAATGTAGGTGAGGGTGACTGACATCAGAAGGGAAATTCATTTGAGCAGACAAGTGGCAACCAAAACACTTTTTCTCATTGTGTATAGGTGTTTTTACTACTTATTAATATACTTTCCTCTTCCTTAGCTATTTATATTTCTGTATCCAAGTACCCACATTGTGCCTTTTCAGAACACTTTGGTCCTGGTTCACCTTTGCTCTTTAAGCCTTGGTAAATCACTCACACTTTTATGAATTGCATTGCCGATCATGAAAGAGAGATCCTTGCCTATATGTAAGGTATCTTTTATACAGTAACTTGGGATTAAGATGTGTTACTAAAGTATGGCATCTGGATATTGGAGAAAATATCTGTTAAGACACAGCTACTGTTGCATCTGTGCATCTACTGTTAAGTTTTACATGAAAGTCATTTGCTTTTCAGAGTGTAAAAAAATGGATTTGGCCAACCATGGACTTATTCTGCTGCAGCAGCTAAATGCTCAGAGAGAGTTTGGTTTCCTGTGTGACTGCACAGTTGCCATTGGGGATGTCTACTTCAAGGCACACAAATCTGTCCTCGCTTCTTTCTCCAACTACTTCAAGATGTTGTTTGTTCATCAAACCAGGTAACTGTAAAAAGGTTCACCATTTAGATGTTGTTCAGTTAACTAAGCTAAGGAAGTCTAGCAACATTTTGAAACGAAAATGTTCTTTTTGCTTCTTGCTATGACATAAGGAGTATGGAATCTAGTCTTATCTGCAAACTAGAACCTCACTTTAAAACATGTTAAAGTTGAACTGTGATTCGTTAAAACTAATTTTAAAATTCACTACAAGTTCTTTATCCTTAAAAAAGCATTGTCTTGGGGTGACAAGCCCTCTCAGGGGCTATATTACTAGATTTTGGCCAAACCGGCACAAGCATAGAACATAGAAATTCTACAATTGAATACTTCAAGGATCCTATCTTTTCTCCTGCACTTTCCTTCCCCCACTCACTATCTTCTACTCTGTCTTGACACTGTTCTTGACATTTGTTTAATGTTACATACAACCCAGTAAGTATTAGCTAGGAGGTTTTGAGAAATAAACTTACAAAAGAGGTGTATGTGTTTCATTTCTTTGCAGTTTATCAGTCAATTAAATAATAAAATACTACATAATGGTGGAAAATAAGGGGGTTTGTGGTACTTTTGTTTCTGTGGCTTTTTTGGGGTTTTTTTTGTACCACAGCCTTACATTGAGGACACTGAGAAGATTACCAAAGTGAAAAACCATTTAAAAGATTTTTTTGGTCTTTTTCCAAAATACTTGAACTAACTAAGAAAGTTTATGTTCAGTGAGTCACACTCTTAATTCTTTGGCTAAGAGTTCTTAGCCAGAAGTGAACTGCTAGGACAGAAGTGCATTTGCACTTCTGAAACAGGACTGCAGGCAGATGTATCAGTCTTGCTACTTCATCAAGAGCACACAGTCATCTTTGGAAGACAGCATTGCAAGGTTTACTTTTGAGTCATATATCTGAATTCAGAAGCGGTCACAGAGCTCAAGAAGGGTGTACCTCAAGAAATGGAAGAATTGGCTATAATTTCCTCCTCAGCTTGGTAGCCTACTGTAGTTAGAGCATTCAGACCACAGCACACAGTCATGTCCATTTCTGAATTTCTGTGGTTTATGTTTGTTTTTAATAGAGGAGCTACAAATACTTCCAAAAGATTAGAATCCCATTTCCTCTCCTGTTAGTTAACTGAGCTAACCAAGATGTTCCCTATTTTCTTTCTTCTTCTGTGAACCTTGCATTGTATTTTGCACAGAAATACAGCTTTAGCTAGAACAGTGGTAGCTGTCTCAGTCCAGAGCATCGTAAAGGTTCATGCATAGGGCACACTGAGCTGGAGGGTGGTGTAGGTTTCAGTCCTGTTGGGCTGAAGAGGGCATCACAGCCAAAGCATCTTCCTTTAAGTTATCCAACCAAGGGACTGCTAGGCTGACCAGGCAGTCCACTGGTGCTGCTGTTTCTCCTTCCCTATTCAAGGAAAGAAGCTGCTGTTCTGCTGTGTAAGGAAGCTGGACTCCACAGGTTACACCTGTTGCATCAGATCCCCAGGGGGATTCACACCCTGTCCTGCATGGTTTCTGGATCATAATGCACTTGAGACAATGCAATACCACACACTTGCAGAACTGTAGCTGTAAACCCTAGTAGGACATAGAAGCCCAGCAGGCAAGTGCCATGATGAATTTTAGGTGTTTTCAGGGTTAAATACTGAGAAGAGTTTAATGGACTATGAATTCAGAGTCCCATGCTAGCAGGTTTTAATTTAGCAACAGATGTGTTTGAATTCAGCCAAGAAAAGGGGAAAAATGTCTTTGCAGTTTAGAAAATATATTAATATGTGACAACACATGTACAACGTAACAGCAGTTTAGAATGGTATAGATCACAATGGGACAGCTTTTCTTTCAAGCCAGTTGCTTCACTGAGGAAAAAAGTCATCTTTCAAGTAGCTCCTAAGATTAGCTCTTTTACAGTAAAGCATTTCTCTCAATATTTATTGCGGATTCTGTCTTTTGAATTTAAGTAGAAGCCTCCTATTTTTATCAAGGCTTGAATAACCCAGAACTGGAAAAAAAATTTTCCCTATCTCTTATTTATAATTTTGTTTCACCTTTCACAGTGAATGTGTCCGTTTGAAAGCGACCGACATACAGCCAGATATCTTCAGTTATCTCTTGCATTTGATGTACACCGGGAAGATGGCACCACAACTCATTGACCCAGTTCGACTAGAACAGGGAATAAAGTTTCTGCATGCATATCCACTAATTCAAGAGGCCAGCCTTGCAAGTCAGGGAACTTTTTCTCACCCGGATCAAGTCTTTCCATTAGCATCTTCATTATATGGCATTCAGATTGCAGATCACCAGATAAGACATCCCACTAAGGTTACGTCAGCGACTGACAAACTTGGGCGAGAACCACGGCCGCAGACATCGCGGATGAATCAAGAGCAGGTTTCTGAAGGCTCACAGCTCTCGCAGTTGGGTGCAAATCTGCCACAAGTGACCCGGACAAATATGTCTGCTTCTGACCCATTGCCATCTTCTCTATCTCCAGAATTGGTATCTGCTGCTGGTAATAATTCACCTTCGGGAGAAGAGGCCAACATGGAAGCATCTTCTTCAGATGAACAGCCTGCCTCTCTCACGATAGCACATGTCAAGCCAAGCATTATGAAAAGGAACGGAAGCTTCCCGAAATACTATGCCTGTCACCTCTGTGGTCGCCGGTTCAATCTACGCAGCAGTTTGCGGGAGCACCTGCAGATCCACACAGGAGTTCCCTTCACATCTAGCCAGCAGGGAGAAAGTAATATTTCTTTGTCTCTCTGTAACAACACAGCTGATAAAGATGCCATGGAAGTGCCTGAAGCAGGGATGATTAGTGACAGCGAGCTGCAGCAGATCTCAGACTCCCCAATAATTGATGGGCAGCAGCAGTCAGAGACACCTCCCCCCTCCGATATCGCAGACATTGACAACCTGGAGCAGGCAGATCAAGAGAGGGAGGTAAAGAGACGGAAATATGAATGTTCCATCTGTGGTCGCAAATTTATTCAGAAAAGCCACTGGAGGGAGCACATGTACATACACACAGGCAAGCCCTTCAAGTGCAGCACTTGTGACAAAAGCTTTTGTAGGGCTAACCAGGCTGCCAGACACGTGTGCCTAAACCAGAGCATGGACACATACACGATGGTGGATAAACAGACTCTGGAGCTCTGTACTTTTGAGGAAGGCAGTCAAATGGACAACATGTTAGTACAGACCAACAAGCCCTACAAATGTAACTTGTGTGACAAAACTTTTTCAACTCCCAATGAAGTAGTCAAACATTCGTGCCAAAATCAAAACTCTGTCTTTACACTAGAAGAAGATCGCTCCATTCTGTTAGGTGGTGGGGACACAGAAGCCACAGAGACTGATAACGCAGTGTTAGCCTCCATCAAAAAGGAGCAGGAAGCAGTGTTGTTGGACTGAATGTGAAACCTATATCAATTTTTTAAAGTTTCTTTACTCATTTTTTATTAAATCAATTTTTTCCTCCCCCTACCTCTTACCTCACTTACCCCTGCCATTTTTTCCAGCAACCTCCTTCCCACTCTTTGTCTTCAGCAACCAGAACTGTACTGGCACATTAGGAAATTGGACTTTGCCTCTCCCACCAAAACAAACAAAAAGCTCTTGCATCAAACCACAACAAAATTGATTTTAATACAAAGGAATATGTGAAAAAACAATCCAGCTAACTATGTTGATAGTATTAGTTACTCCAAATTTAATAGATTTTAAACAAAATTTAGATTGCTTAAAAATGTATTTAGATACAATGATGAGTGTAATGAGAAACAGAGTATCAGTTGGGTAAGCAAAGGATATATGTATTTTAGTTTCCCTGGTAGAAGGCATTTTGAGATCTGGCAGATTAAACACCATGCTCTTTACAAGTCCACATGCAAGTCGATTAAGGTTATAAGCTAAGCCCTCAGAACTTTTCTCAAGGAATGCAGAAATCTCTGTTCATTGAGTTAAAAAGAGCTGAGGGTGTTGGTTTTCTTTTAGCTGTATGTTTTCCTTCAAGTATGCCTTTGGGTATCTGTTTCAGAGTCAAGCAAAGTCGTTACTTAGTCAATTTTTGACTTAAGTAGCTGTAATAGTAATGTGATGGCAATCTTTATATATATATATATAAATACTGTATATGTATAAAGATTTATATATATATAAAGTGTTTGTGTGTGTATTTGGTACAGGTAAATAAATGCACACATCCTTTTTAAGTAACTGGCCGTCTACTCTCAGATTCAGCCTGGAATGTCTTTTAGTTGTTTGACAAAATTAGTCATTGCACAGGTTACTTTTAACCAAATTTGAAACGTCCTGAGCTGTGTGCATTTTTATTGACCTGTTGAAGAGAAGCCAATAGGTAAGTGTTGTCACCCAAGCTACCAAGGAAACTAGAGAAGTGGCATACCGGTGAGCACTGCACCATCGCTAGTGCAGCACATGCGTGTGTTGTTAGCTATATATAGGTTTGAGTCATTCTGGATGAAAGGAGAGAGAAAAGCTTTATTCCCTTACTCAGGCAAGGAATGTCCATGATTTCATTTGGTCTAATGGCATGAGTTAAGAGGGAGAAAAAGCGGTGTTCTAGCAACAGGGGATCATGGTTGTTTTAAAATGAATCTGTAGTGCTGGCTGGGAAATTCTGCTCTATGAGAGTCCTATTACTTTGAAGGCCAAGACAAAGCCTGCGAAAACTGAAAGGGTGAATTCTGTAGTTTTAGTTACTGCTGATGGTAGTACTGCATCTTTGTGTTAAAAATCAAGTTGTTGATTTTTATTATTTTATATAGATGCCCAGATTTTTTGCTGGTAGCCTAAAAACCTAAACTGACAGCAGCAGTGAAGCCCACTGAGCAATTACTGGGCCAACAGAAGGCGTAAGTGGACAGAAAAAGTGCCCCATCATAAATGGAGACAGTGTGTGTTTGGGGGGAGGGGTGGGAGAGGGCAAGTCACAAACCACAGCTCTTCTCTGTGTATACGTTTAAACTGAATATCATCTTTTTGTGTATAGTTAAGTTCTCAGATTTGTAAGTTTTTATACATCATTTCATTGAATAAAAACTGAATTAAATGGGATATGATTTATTGAGTTGAAGGTGAAAGGTTGCTGGTGTTCGGTCTTCCTGCATGAGCTCTTGCTGAATCGGTTTAAAAGCCAAGCGATGTATTCTGTTCATAACCTCTGTCACGCAAGTGAACAATGAGCTTACTAAAATTTAAGGTGGATTTAGCACAAAAAGTCACTACATACTAGACTTTTCCCCAGTTTATTATAATATGACAGTTATTGTAAAGTTTAGTGTAAGTGGTATTGATTTTATTATCTCTCTTGTATTAGAGTAATAGATTTAAAATCAATTGACTTCAAAATATAGAAGTCTTTTGAGGTAAAAAAGTAACATCTTACAGAATTATTTTAGTGTTGCCTATTTTAAAACTTCTTTAGGATCTTCATCTACCACTATAATTTCCCTAAATGTGGGGTTTATTTAATCTTCCTTAGTCCAAAATGCTCTCAGAGTAGAAAGACAAAAGAATAAATCTTTCCTAGTTCAGGATAATGTCAGCTTTTGAGGTATCTGTGGTTTAGGAGATAGTCACAAGTTCATTTCCAAAATGACTGAAGCTGCTAAAGATGCTGCCACCTCAGCTGTTAGTTACTGCCTAGATGCTTTTTTAGCTTTTAATTCCAGAGCTCCAGCTCTGCTCCGGGGCAAAGTACAAAAGCTCAGCTCAACTTCCCAGGTGGCTGGTTGTTTTGGGGTGCACATGGCCACACCATTTATTGTGAGACATTATTCCTGCTCTCACCTCTCCTTCTCCACTCTTTGGACATCATCATGTTTGCTCAGTTACATGTTGAATGGACTCAAATGAAAAACAACCAGTCTTAAAAAATGCTTTTTTTGCTGTCAAATCTGTTCCTTATTTTAGCTCTGCAGAAGGTTTTGAACAACTCACAGATTGTGGAAGGATGGAGATAAGCCTGGAAGAGGCTTTACTGAAGCCAGTGTTGCTGCTAGCAACATCCAGGATGTAGAAGATGGGAAGTGGTGACTCCCACTTGGGCAGGTAGCTCCTCTGGAGGGCAGTGTGGCCTTGCAGGCCGCTGTGCTGCCCAGCAAGAAGGAGCAGGGTAGGGCAGGGAACAAGCAGCTGTGGAAGGAGTTGGTTATGACTACTGCTGCTACAAGGAATGTGAAATTGCAGGCTCAGCAGAGATACTTTCACCTGTTAATATTTATTCTTATGAAATAACGCTGTTGGGTAAAGAGAAAAAAAAATCACAATAAAGAGACTGTTTTAATATGCGTTGAGCTATGATAATGGTTTCTTTCAAATACCCTTTTACTGTCTGATGCTCCATAGGGAGGTTTAAGTCATTGCCTTTCAGCTGCTTGAGCAGTTTTGTTCCTCTACAACAAATTAGAAACTATTAGAAATTATATTCTGGTTATTAACAGCTGCATCAAGAATTTGGGAAATTACAGCACAGATGCAATTTGGTTCAAGATTCTTTGTTTAAACCCTCTGAATTGTTATTACAGTTAGAGATAACTTCAGGATTTATTTTACAGTGTTTGACTTGGAGATTTGTGACTGAGTTGCTCATTGATCATTCAGTCTGCTCACCTGCTGAAGTTGTGAATTTTCTACCAAATGAAAGCAGACAGCTTGGCAGGAACTGCTGAGAAACTGGTGAAAATCTCCCATCATTCAAGGCTGTGGGCTGGAACTTCAGCCCCATGTTTTTCCAAAGGAGTATCTTCAAAGTTAATTTCCTAGCTCCAACAGAGGGTTATCACTTCTGAAAGTGAAGTTTGCAGTCCATTGCAATCAATATTTTTGTATCAAGTATCTTCTTAATCACTGGTCTGATAATCATTCTGCTTCTGCAGGGGGAGAATTTATCAGAAGATGCTTGAGTTGCAAACACTGAATACTTAAAATTGGGCTCCTG
Organism: Rhagologus leucostigma; assembly: GCA_013397725.1. Taxonomy (NCBI): domain Eukaryota; kingdom Metazoa; phylum Chordata; class Aves; order Passeriformes; genus Rhagologus; species Rhagologus leucostigma. The sequence continues at coordinate 1,631,037 of VZTD01002352.1, forward strand.
TTTACACTGCAAGGCCTTCAGTTGCTGTGTTGATGTTTAGAAAATCTGGCTGGCTCTTCAACTCCAAACCCCACAAAATAACAGCCTCAGTCACAAAAAGTTGTCAGTTTCAAGAGAAAAAAAGAAATAGATTTCATTCTGTTTACTTTAAATAACTTCTTTGACATTGCAACATCTTTTACACTACTTAAAGGAGACCTGGTTAGACAAGAGCAGGTGCTATGGTCCCTGGTGGCATCACAGTCTAGTTCAATGGTTTTTTCCCAATCTGCTTAACAGCAGGATTACCTTTTTTAGGTATTTTGCCTTTTGGAGAGTAATATAGTTCTTTAGATATCTTCAGTCCAAGCACTTAAAGATAAAATTGATTCATTCTTAACCAAGTTAAAGTAATTTTCCTTGATAGTATTTCCATACCTTTTAATCTTAAAAAGTAAACACAAGTAAGGGAAGTTCATTATTTATTGCTTCCCAAAAGTCAACAAATGTTTTAACATACTTCATAGCTATGAATGATTAGGAGTAATCACGTTATTTAAAAAAAAAAAAATTTAAAACCAATTAACATTCCTACTTCAACACTGTGAATGTTACACTGTTAATTACAGCAGCACACTTTGGTTCATGAAATCTACAGACTACCAGTGGTGATGGAGGCTGGCTGTTTAAATAGCCCAGCTGTTATTCTACCTGAGACAGAGTGTTTCCATTGCTACAGCTCTTATTTTGTTCATTTGTTTTTGTTTGTAAAAATGCCCATTTTCACTGGATAATGAAATCCCACTCATACCACAAGTAGAACAAAACAGAAAGAAGCAAGAATTCTTTTGCAACATCCTTCGTTAATGTGTATTTGCCAAAAGATCTGCAATCATCTCTAGAAATCAGAGAAACTCATCGTCCTTAAATATGGGCTTCTATCACGCCTGCCATTAAGAAGGACATGTTTTGATGAAATTTAGCCAAAGTATGTAACACATTTCCTCTGCAGTACAGCCTTGGTGCTGTGATGTTGGTGCATCCGTGCTTTTGAACAGGTCACGTGTGCCAAGATGCATGAGCTCAGCATGGCCTTGGAGCAGCTGTCATTCCTTGCAGTGCCAGTGTTTTAGTCTTTGTGCCAAAGGAGCTGCCAGCAGGACTTCCTCATATTCAGTCCAGGCCTATTGCCTTGGCCAAAACTGAAGCCTTCCTGGAACCTTAGGAAATCTGCTCAGGAAAGAGAGAAGCAGAGCCACAAAATGAAAGTTAACACAAATGTTCATTTACTGTACTGCTCTGTGGAGTGTGGAGGAGGTACCCAGCACTCCAACATGCCTCAGCACAGATCGGCAGCCTGTATCCAATCTGCTGACTGTGTCAGGACTCACTTTGAAGCAGCTCATACACTTTTTAAGGGAGCTTTCTGATCAATCCATTGTTTCCTTCTATTCTTAATCTCTTAACCACACGGTTAAAGCATTTTCTATTTTGTTACTATTGTATTGTGCAATTCCAGTTTCAGCAGTGAATTACTTTATGTATTGACATTGTTTATTTGGGTCTCTCAAATTCACAGAACAATGTACTCTGTCAATCAAGCTTTATTTTATGATCTTATTAGGTAAAAATCAAACCAGGGTTCAGTCGCCTTTTGACAAACTAGTCTGATCTTCCAATTTTCTAATGTCTTGCTTTTACAATTCACATGTTCATTAACTCAGGAACTGACTAAACTACATGCTTATGAGCAAGAGAGTTGCCTGGCTGAGGGTGAGGGTGCTCATCCTTCTTCTGCATCACGCTGCAGGTGTCTCCTCCCATCACCCTAGGAAGCAAGGAGCCTCAGCAGCCTGGCTTCTGCTGGATCTGCTGCCAAAGGCTTTTGGGGTTAGCTGGTGTATTCCTGCCTCCCAGCTCAGAAGCCTGGTCTGCACCTTTGCTGTGGCTTGTTGCAGCTCACTCTGAAGACTTTCAGGCTCATCAGAAGCTGCCAAGCAGTCACTTCTGCAAGGCTGCGGGCGCAGCAGCCCTGATCTCTTTCTGCCTCGGCAGCAGCGCAGGTGCCGCTCTTCCTGCAGCCACGGGCACTTCTGCCAGCACGGGCCGGGTGTTAAACTGCCAGCATGAGCTTCCCATCCCAGCAGGAGCAGGTCTTTCCTGAGCGTCCTATAAGAGGGTAAAGTCCGGAAAATGGGGAGGGTCAGGTCCTTCTACCCCAACAGCAGTGCTTGGAGAATGTGAAGGGAAATAGTCACTCAGAGCATGTGATTGGCAGCTGATGAGGAAAGGAAGGTGATGCCCCACCCCCAAACCAGCGCCACTCCAGCTGCTGGAGTGACAACAACACAGTTGTCCACAGACATATACACAGAATATAGAGTCATAATTGTTCAACAGTAATAATCTTATTCTTTGATATGATTGCATTCTTACGCAGAATTAAATTTTTTAAATCTCGTTTTGAGGCACCTTTGCAATGCCGATAACAGAAGGGGACCCAGAACAAATCCTGATTTGTGCACAAGAACTGGAAAAGAACCTTTGCAGAAACTTCATCCTTGTTCACTGAGTTTATTAAAGTTCAAAATTTTCATGCCCTTTTTAATAAAACTGTAGTATGATATTCATTTTAAAAAGCCCATACTACAGGCATGACTTGAAGGGTGTAAGTGTTGCTACGCATCAGTCTCTTGTCATGTAGGAAATGTCTCAGAGCAAAGGGCCACAATCTCACCAGTTTTTTCTGAGTTCTATCTGCTGCAAGTGAAACAAAAGCAAAAATCAGCAGAAGGAATCAACTGAAATGTGGATCAGCTTTCATCTGTGTGCAGAGCTGTGCCTTATAGAGTAGAAAGCTAACACAGTAGAAACAAACAGCAGCTCAAATTAAATGGGGAGAGTCTAAAAGAACTGAGCAGTTACTCAGGAAGCAGCCACCTAAACTGTGAAGCTGTGATCGTGCCTATAAGGACACCACCTTTCCTGTTTTGGGGTGGGGTTTGGGTTTTTTTGTTTTGCTTTGAGATTTTTTAGATTGTATTGACTGTTTCCTCTTAGAAGAGTGGACACATATAAGGCGCAGAAATAACACTGAGATATTTTACATTCATAGAGGATTTTGACATTGCAGAGGTTTCTGTGGTAACTTTGCAAATCGGATATGACTTGGGCAGCTTGCAATGACAACATTTTCAACTTGAACAGTTTAATGAATCTATATGCAGTCAGACCATGCCCCTAACTTAGAGCAGGAGTGAAAGCAGGAGCTTCTGCCTTTCAGTGCCTGTCACAGATGGAATGGAGAACACATGGCTTCTGCGCTGCCAGCATAGGGGTAGCAGCGCTCTGATGAGTTCTCCTCTTAGGGCTGGTGCTTCTCCCTTGCCCCTGCCAGCAAGAAAAGGTGCTACCAAATGCACTACACTTGCCCCAGGGAATGGGAGCAATACCTTCAGTTCTTGTTAGCTTGAGGGTCAGAAATTTCTTAGCATGGGATTTGTATCTGTGTCTTAAAGAGAAGAGCATACTAGGAATTTGGAAATGATGGTTGTATTGATGCTTTTTCCACCCTTCCCCCCATCACAGATAGGTCCTCTTTCCCCTAAAGGAGTTGTTTCGTGCTCTAAGAAGAAGCTGACCTACAGGAATTAAAAGTCATCAATTCCTGTATGCTTGGTGGACCCACGAGAAAGTCATCTAGTGTTGCAATGTCACAGAAAACATTTCCCTGCTTCTGATACTACTGCAGGGGAGTGTGAGGTGATGGTTTACTCTGCATCTGGCCGTGCTGGTGGGCTCCTCCAGAGTGCTTACAGGAGCTGAGGTTTTGCATGGTGAGAGGAAAAAGTGCAGCTGCTGCTGCCAAGAGGATTTATTTGCTCTGTCATGTAGCTGCCAGTAGCGGTGCTCCCTTGCAGTGCCACACCTCCATGGTGACTCTTACGTGAGAAATGAGCACAACTATTTCCTATTGCTGTCAAGGAACGCGATTAAACATGGCTCTGAGAGCTGGGAAATAAAAATACAATGACAGTGGCACTTAGCACTGATGTCTCTGCCACTGAGCATAACCAGGATTTGCAAAGTAGTAACACTCCAGGCTTCAAGAGGACTCCTGGACAGAGCCGAACTGCTCTGCCTGAAGCGAAGCAGGCAGTTTTGCAGAAGTGCCAGCTTGCAAAGCGCTGTAGGCAAGGGCAGTTCCTCAGTCTGTGTTTAAAACCTACCAGCTGAGTGGGAAAATTCTTCTTTGGCGTCTGATGGGACCAAGAAGGGGTATTTCTTGGTATCATCCTGCAGCAAGAAATGTGTTAAGATTACACAGATGAGTTGCTCCAGCTCTCAGAAACCCAAAGGGGACCCCAGGGAAATCAAGCACCTGCTGAAGCAATGGTCCAGGAATGGCACTGCCTCTGACAGGGCCTTTGGTGGCAGTCACACCGTGCTGGACCTGTCAAGAAGGCCACAACCCCCATGCTCTCAGACCAGTTTGCATCCTGGCCATGCTCCCCTGTGCTTCTCATGCTCCTCATCACCCGCAGAGCGAGGGAAAGTGAAATGTCCTTGACTTGGGGAAAGCACTACTCAGCAACAACTGCACCATCAGTGTGTTATCAACATTATTCTCACACTGCGTACTAACACATGGCACTGTACCAGCTTCTAGGAAGGCAATTAACTCTATCCCAGCCAGAACCAGGACAAGGATTAGGGTTAGGATTGGGAGAGAAACAGAGTGGTAACCTCTCACCAGAATGGGGCTGCAGAAGAGCTGCCGAAGGAAGAGGGAGGCTGTGGAAAGTGTAACAACTCGTGCAGAGTGCAGGCACAGGGCACTGCCTGTTCAGCTGGAATGACACCAAACAAGTATTTCAAGTGCTGCAGCCACTAAGCAGAATGTGATTTCCTCTCCTTCTCTCTCAAGTCTTCCCTAATTTCAGCTTCAGTTTTCCCTTTCACTTGAGAGCATGTGCAGTACACGCCCCTGTTTCTGTCCTTGTCTCATGCCAGGAGAAGGGAGTAGGAGGCAGAGGAATCCTTGCTGCCCTCCATGAAGGGAGTGGGTTGAGATATCTTCCATGATCTTGGCTCTGTTGTGCAGACCTTGGCATGGAGCACACATGTAGCTCTACTGAGCATTAAAGGCATTGCTTTTTATGACCATGACAAAAAGATAAGGTCTTCAAAGAGTAACTGTCAGCACCCCTGAATTTCGCCTCATTGATAAAGCTCCTGACTCTGCCACAGCCTTGCCAGTTGTTCTCTAAGACTGGCATCTGTTCAAATGGCATATGAATGCTCAGCTTATTGGACAGAAAGAAGAGAATTATGAAAGTTTTATTAACGACAATATACTCTCTCAAGATTATCTTATTTTCCCCAGCAGTTCTTAGAGATGGAGATAAAAAGGTCTCAGTTAAGCAAATGCAGAAAATGGTCTTGGGAGAGGCTACACCTACCATCTTTTCTGATGCAGATTTCACTGAAGTGTTAAAAGCTTTGGGAGTGAGGCACTCCATGATTACCATGGAAATAAACACTCATGCTCTTCGCTTTTCAAAAAGCTTTATTAGAGGGAAAGTGCATTTGCCTTCATCATGACCCCACTGCCCATCTTCAGGACCTTCCTCGAAAGTCACAACCTCTGGTTTCCTATTCAAAATAATTTTTTTTTCATCATTATGTTATAGCAGTCTTATTGCTACATGTAAGTGCATTCTTACATTCTATTTGGAACCCAAAGTGACTTGATGTTGCATTGGTCCAGGTCTTGCTCTAATCCCCAGCAATATCTCTTCTCTCCCACCTGGATGTGTAGTGAGAGGGGCCACACAGGGCAGATGAGTTCCAGTGACTGAAACACATTTATGGTTTTCTTTAACAGCTCTAGGGGCTTTTTATGTTGTAGGGTCCATTTCCAGATTGCACTTTTCTTTAGTAAATTATGGAGTAGTCAGATTATTGTACTTAATCCTGGAATATGTCCCTTCCAAGATCCTAAAGTTTCTAGCACAGTACATAACTAATTTCTTATTCTGGGGCAGTGATAATCTTTGGATTCCTTGTAGCACCTGTTTTTGTCCCACCTGTCCATCTGACTCCCCAAAAGATGAATTTGTGACTGGGCCATTGTTCCTGTTCTGCTGGTATCTCTACCCCAGCTGACTGTGGCTGTGTTGTCACAAGTGTCCATAGTCTTTACAGGTTTTGTGAAGCAGCCGCCTCCTCCATCACTAATGAACTGCCTCACAGTGACCTCTTGTGGAAATTTTAACATTTCCAGCTCTTCAGGCAATGTAGCATGAGCTACACGCATGCTAGGACTACAGTTTAAACTTTGGAATAAAGTAAATGTATGGTGAAGTCCCTGCCAGATGAAAGCAAACCTCATCTGATCTGCCCCCGGTGCTGGGGTCATGAAAAACATCTTTCACGTCAATAGTTGCCATCCATCATTAAGAGGACTGACTGTATCAGCCATCCTGGGAACAGATGCAGTGACTGGTTTGGCAGCAGCTGTCAGGCCTCCATAATCTGCTGTTGGCTGCTTCTTGCCGTGTGGGTGCCTAAGAGACCACACCCCTAAAACCCTCTGCCTTGGTCATTAATTTTTTGTTGTACTGTGTCACCACCATCCCTGGGTATGGATCCCAGAGGATTATTATGAAGAGAGAAGCTCAGCTAATCGATGTAAAACAGGTGTTGTCTGTACATTTAACTGACTTAGAGTTTGCTCTTTGTCTAAGTACATTTTCCACAACCACTTATACTCAGCAGTCCTTCTCCGTTTCCCCATTTTGCTTTCTCCTGTTCACATAGAGACAGGCTGGCTCTTTGTCTTTTCCATTACCTTTATTTTAGTAGAGGTTCTCCTCTCATTTGTACCATTTGTATGTATGTACCGGGTGTACCTGCAAACAGGCTGAAGAACCTCTTGGAAGGCATTACCACTTAACCTTGGCTAATGATTCCAGTGCTCACTCAGCTTCCTTTGCATCACGCTGCAGGTGTCCCCTCCATCACCCTAGGAAGCAAGGAGCCTCAGCAGCCTGGCTTCTGCTGGATCTGCTGCCAAAGGCTTTTGGGGTTAGCTGGTGTATTCCTGCCTCCCAGCTCAGAAGCCTGGTCTGCACCTTTGCTGTGGCTTGTTGCAGCTCACTCTGAAGACTTTCAGGCTCATCAGAAGCTGCCAAGCAGTCACTTCTGCAAGGCTGCGGGCGCAGCAGCCCTGATCTCTTTCTGGCCTCAGCAGCAGCGCAGGTGCGAAGCCTGGTCTGCACCTTTGCTGTGGCTTGTTGCAGCTCACTCTGAAGACTTTCAGGCTCATCAGAAGCTGCCAAGCAGTCACTTCTGCAAGGCTGAGGGCGCAGCAGCCCTGATCTCTTTCTGCCTCGGCAGCAGCGCAGGTGCCGCTCTTCCTGCAGCCACGGGCACTTCTGCCAGCACGGGCCGGGCCTTGGCAGGGCTGTGCCTTGGGGAGCACCGAGCAGGAGTAGCTGCTCTGGGTCTGGGCCCTATTTCTGCTATTGCCCTCTCATCTCCTGACTTGAGTCAGCCTGGCACCAAATACAGCAGCGATGTAGAACGGAACCTGCATTTTCCCTTCAGAGCCCACTAAAGCAGCTCGTGGTTTCACACGTGTGTTTTGTGCACATACATCACTAACGCAAGCTAATGCTCTGTCCTGCTTTTTGCTCTTTAACAGCTGCCACGGCTGGATGGAATTTCAGCTAACTGGGAAGACAACAGCCAGAAGTTACTGCCTTTGCCACATCAATTGCTCCACCTTTGGGGGTGTTATACGAAGCAGGAGATATGGCTCTACACACATTTAAGGTGCAGCCTGGGTCGATTTTTCCTTTTGGTTTCTTTTTGTGAGAAGCCCCAGACGAGCCTGCAGCGGCGGCGTGCAGGGACAGCGCTAGATGGTGCAGTCGCACCGGTGCACCCGCCCGGGCCCTCGGCAGGCACAGCCCCTGCGCACCCCGGAGAGCATCCCCCGGCAGCATCCCCATACCCAGCGGCTGCACTGGAAAGCCAAAGAAAGGGGCAGAAGGGACCCTGGCAGCCCTGTCCCGCAGCAGGCTTGTCCCGGAGAGCAGAGCCCTTTGCATGGTGGGCTGCAGAGCACTCAGAGGCACCGAGTCCCGAGGCTGGCAGGGGCAGGTACACCAGAGAAAATACGCCTCGAGAGGGTGTCGTGTGTCCCCAGCACAGCAGCAGCACTGCCAGGAGAGACCCATGAGCTGATAAGCAGGTGGCAGAGGAATTTCAGCGCGGCGGAAACACCGGCACTTCCCTGCACACCATGTTCCAGCTGCGCCAGGGAAGTGCAAGGCCAAGGGGAAGCAATTGTTTGAGCTTCAGTGCAGCTGCTGAAGTTCCCTGTCCCCAGGCCAGAGAGGGGACAGAGCCTGAGCATGTCCTGCCAGAGGAGGGTGCACGTATGCACCCACATGTGTATGCACACACGAACTACACAAATGTCCAGCAGCTCCTCTAGCCCAGAGCGCTGCCTTAGGAAGGGCTGAAAAATATTAATTCTCCAAGCATCAGCAGTACTACACCCTCCGTTTAGTCTTCCTCCTCTCTGCTTAAAAACCAGAGTATCTTCTCACTTTAGGGACACTCCGTTCTCATCGTTTGGTTGCATTTTGAGATCACAACAGAATTAGAAAGAGCTGTACATTTTTCCCGGGAACATTAAAACAGTCTAACCTCAGCACTGCTCGCTTGACAGTCTATTTTAGGCTCTTCTAGGCTGGGGAATCATTAATATTTTAGTCTAGCCCATTTAAAATTCAAACATAACCTTCTAAACTTTGGTCTGTGTGCTATATTTAGAGTAGGAGCCAGGTAGAGGGTTTTGGTGCCTCCCCTAAGAAAATAGGTAATGAGAGGGGAAATTGAGCTTTACACTTCAAAGATCATTATTAGTTAACCATACACTTTAATGTTTCTTGTTTTTAGCAAATTTTTAAAAGCTCTCTTACCTGCCTTTCCTCTTGCAGAAAGGAAAGCACTATCTTCACACTATCTTGGGTTCATTGCTAAGTGTTATTTTAAAGCTATGAGCTTATCTTTAAAGTGAAGATACTCTTACTTCAAATGTTCATATATATGTATGAACATACACTTTAAAGAGCACTTCATCCTTGAGAAGCCACAGTGGCCATATTATCTGCATTCCTGCAAACAGGTCACAAATTCATGTTCAATAAAAGCACTCATTGTTTTTCAACTCATTTAAATCTTTCTCTGGTTTTGCAGATTATGGAGCCTCTCTGATTTTTTCCGTAATGCCAAGTTTGTCATAATGAACATTCTGTTTCCAGTAGCAGCAATCTTACATCACTTGATGCATGTTGGTCTCTGCTCCTGCAATCCTCCAGCTGTGCTCTTCTGCTTCCCTGCTTGTTGCCAGTGCCACCCACCGCCACTCTCCTGCTAATTTTACTTTGCCTCTCAATGGGGAAAATTAATCAATACCTTTCCTAGTTTACAATGCAAAATTCAAGTATTATTTTTTCAGTGGTATGCCAAGGTTCCTGGTTTCTGTGGTATAACGTACAAGTATAGCAGGTTGGTTTTTCATAGCACATCATCACTGTGCTCCAGTACATTACTCAAAACTAAAAATAGGATTTTGAGGAGTTTTAGGCAAAATCATCTCTACTGCTTAGATTGTAAGATTTGATGCTACACAAGTGATCCAAGCTCTCAGTAGGAAAGAGAAAACAAAATGTGATGCCTCTTCTATTGGAAAAATAAATAAATAATAACAGGAACATCCAGAGCCTTGAGACACATCAAGGGATATTTACAGAAAGAAGTATTGTATCTGTTCTCCTCATGAGCAACTGTTGGCTGTGAGTGAAAGAAAACAAAATATAAATTTCAACTTAGTCAGTGTACTGCCATGATTAATACGAGCCCATAATGAATATGAGCCTGCTTCTACCGACTGGTGCCAATAATGGCTCAAGGGGTTTGTCTGTTTGTTTGGGTTTTTTAAATTAAATATGCTTTTGTATGAGGAACTGTAAGCAATATGCCCAGCCTTTGCCACATCATTCATACTGGGGCAGGTTCCCCCCTTGCATCTGCGAGGCATTAGCTGGCTCTACTGTGGGGAGGAGAGAGGATATATGAGCTGGAATCCAATTGCAGGATCAAGACAGATTATGCAAAAATCCAATTAAAGCATTTCCCCAGCAGGGAGACTTATGCCAAAGAAAATGATGCTATTTTCAAGATTATTCAGCAAATATTCTAGTTTAGAAGAGTACATGTCAGCTCCAGAATAATGAACAGGTCTTATTTGTCCTTGCAATTCTTATCATGCTCATGAAATGATAGTGAAAACATCATCTGGGAGATTGAAAAAACAAATGTAATTGGGCTAAGAAAAGTTTCCTCTGAACAAATAATGTTTCCTCCTTGTCCCATCTTCACCAAGCAGACTTTCCTCGGAGCTGTAAGTAACCCCCCAGCCTTCTCTGCATTAGTCAGCCAGTCTTGAAAACTTTACTCATTTTTGGCCCTGGGCATGCACTACCCTCAAATATTGGCTGAGCATCACCTCTCTGTCTTTTTCTTACCCTCATGGCTACCCCAGAATGGTGAAAGGGAGACCTGTTAGTACAGGCAGTTGTGTGTCAGGACTTCTGCTTCATACAGCTGCTTTTATGGGAAACGACAAGCACCAGTGACTGTCGTGCTGCCTCTGGGACTGTCTGATGGAAATCTCCCATAAACTAATTTATAAGTTCACAAGGAGCTTGCTTACAAAGCAGAGACCGATAGCTCAGGCAGGGGAGAGGAGGCCATAGTACTGCAAGGCTGAGGGGACACAGAAGACCCCCCCAGGGGAACAGTTGCACTGGGGAGAAGGCAGGGATTGCTGCCGGGCTGCTTCCTGAAGGCTTCCTGCGATGTCTGCCTTCCAGGGCAGCAACTGGCTTGCAAATGCCTTGCAGTTTTCCACAATTCCCTCGTCTCTAGCTGCTTAGAGGAAAGGCATCGTGTTGGTTATCCTTCCTAGTCTGGTGCCTTTGTAGGAGGGACAGAGACATATCTGTAGAACAGATGATGAGGACAGGGTCAAGCTGACACAGAGACCGTCACCAGGACACAGCTCCTATGGCACATCAGACTTCTGCTTCCCTCGTTTCATTGTATCATCACTCCTTTGCCCTGCCCATTGCAGGGGCGTTGGAACCAGATGATCTTCAAGGTCCCATCCAATCCATATCATTCTATGATTATACATAGCCTTTTCAAGCTCTGGAAGTGGATGTCAGTTTCAAGGGGGGGATAGGAGATGCTTCCTAAAACTGTTCTTCCTATTTTAGGTTGATACTATGTTTTCAAGAGGATGTTGAAGCACAACAGACACATGCCTTTACTAGACCCCTCTCTCTAATTCTTGCTTTTGTGAAGACTACATGTAGTGCCCAACCAGAGATGGCATCAGCCCTGTACCAGGTGTTAGCATTCTGGTGGCTGTTTCCACCTCGTTAGGAGTATCTCAAAATGCTCACAGAGCTGTCACCCTCCTTTATCACGTCATTCGTAACCCCACAAAATCAGGACTCCAAACCCTATACACCGCCAATTCCACTGGCCTTCTGCTCCACATTGCTCCTCATTCCAAGCCACATCCTTCCTTCCAAGACTGTCAGCCTCCTCAGGCCTGCTCATGGCCCATGTGGCAGCTGTGAATGACAAACATCCAGCGTTCAGCATCCAGACATGAACATCTCAGGAATCCTCTCTGCTTTTGGCAAGCCTCCCGCCCATCCCCAAGCACTTGCTGTATCCAAGCTGTGCAGGTTCCTCAATGAGCACAGCTGCCTCCCATATGCTCTGGATTGCATGGGAAAGCCAGATCCACTTCCACAGCCTGAGCTAACAGGCAGGATACTTGAGCTACTGCCAATAAAATAGCCCTACAAGAGGAAACAGCAAACCTCCTCGGGATGCAAGAGGTTTGGACTCCAATCCCTAGTTAGATGCCTGTTCAGGGATTTCACTAGCCAGTGTAAATGCACAAATCTTGCAAAAGGGCCAGCAGAGGCTGCGTACACCTTGAGCACAATGTCTGGCGGGAGCTGCTGGTTCGATTTGTACCTCCAGCTGCCAGAGGTGCACAGTGAGATCAGTCCTGCAGTGTGACCCCCGACACCATGCCAAAGCAGGGAGAGGGACAGGCAGCCTGCAGTGTTCCAATATCCCTGCACTCGCTGCAACCACTACAGCTAAGTATTCGCAGATACTGGGTTTAGCACTTTAGCTGAGGATGGAAAGACACCAGTTATTACAAAACTATTTCAGGTGTGAATCTATATTGAGATACAAACACTGCTGCTTATCATCCTCAGCCACAGAACATCAACAGCTGTAAAAATTTCATGTCTGAAGTCCAAGGTCTGCTAACACAAATAACCAGCACACCCCAATTTTTGGTGCCATGAGTATACCCTCCCCAAGCAGAAGTGGGGGAGCCTAGAAGATACCAGTGATGGGCCTAAGACCCTTCATCTACTAATCTATGACAAACATTTTGTGGACATTCACGACCTTGTTGCTTTGTTGGAGTTTTCTATACTTTAGTCACACCAGCAAGGCATATGATTTATTAGTTTTTCATTCTGGCTCACTGAATACTGTTATCTATCTTAAATTTAATAAAGGTATTTCAGTCTTCTAGAGTACCTTACTCTTACTACTTCTTCTGAAGTATGCGTATTTTATTGAAACTTGGAGCCAAATCATAGTTTAATTCTGTAATTAGCTTCTTTAATTCACATCAAAAGCTGAACGTCAGTCAACAACAAATGAATTCTCAGGAGCAAATCTTAACTCCTTGAAGATGAAGCAACTATCAGAAAATAATTTACGCTAAGCAAGCTAAAAAAAAACCCACCACATACACAGGTTAGAACAAATCTGTAGTTGCACTTTATTTAATCAATGAAAATCTACCTTAAAAACACAAAATCAAATTTGGTAACCCAATACACTGGATTAGAGAAAGCTTCAAGCTTTTAAGCACAAGCCAGCAGTCACAGTCTCAAAGGAGAGTTTCAGAGGCCACAGCAATACACTGGAACAAAGTAGTATCTTTTTGTGGAGACATGCTCCCTGCACCATTAGCATGGTTTTGGGTGCAGCAGGATTTTTTGGCTGTCAGTTATAAAAAGAAGCTTTTGTATTTGTTTTATAGTTAGGTTTGTTGCATTGCTTACCTAGGCCCTGGATTAATGGAGAAAACAGGCAAGTTAAAAGCCCTTGCCTGCCCAATTAGTACCAACAGACAATTTACATTGTGGTAAAGCTAGCTTTATTTAAATGAGGTTGAGACAAGAAGTAACTTTACATATTATTAACAGCTTTGGAGCTACAAACGTCAGAATCGGATTACACAGGTCATGCTTTTGTTATTTTACCTGCTGCAGTTATTGCAATATGGCTTAAGGTACATAGGTATACAATTTGTACAAATTCAGCCAAGTTTGCACTTGTGAGGTGTTATTAAGAGCATCATTACCTTGCAAGCCAACCTAAACGTGTGGAAATCAACCGAGGTTTCTGGAATTGCCCAAAGCTAAGGGGGAAAGCTGCCGCTAACAGTGGACAGAGATAGACTGGATTGTTTGAAACCACATTGTTTGGCTTTAAATATTTATATAATTCGCTCTGAGGTAAGGAAAAATCTTTTGATGCTTCCACACAGGGCAGCACCAGATGGTGCAAACACACCAGTGCAATCAGTCACATCGCTTGCTGGACGTGCAGCCCCAAGGAGAGGCCAGCACCTGCCGTAACAAGAGCATTTGTACACTAAAGTTGATTTCAAAATAAATTACTATACAGGTATGAGAGTGAGCTATTGTTCAACTTGATGGGCATTGGCTTCACAACGTGCGATCTGTAACCTTCACTTTAGAAATCAGAGCTGAAAGTACTGACCTGTACCCCTTGTTTGATTTTAATGTAAACAACAAAGGAGATGACCAATTCCTGTTGGGGACAGACATCCCAGGACTCTCAGTCTTGGGGCTTCTAAGCATCTTTATATCACCCTGCTCATTCTAGTCTCAGCTGTTGTCAGTCCAACCCACCTTTCACGAAGGTTTTTAAGACCTCGGTACCCCTAAGATCTCACCAGCTTTTTGCAATTCAAGGAAGAACTCATTACCAAGTCCCTTTCCTCTTTCCTACTCCTGTCTCAGAAAAGACAGAACTGTCAGGAGCGGGGAGAATTTAAGAAAATGGTGTGGTGGGAAAACAGTTCAGGAAGGGGTTGGGAAAGGAGGTCATGTGTATGCAGGAAAAATGCCAGATAATATAGGGCAGGGAAAGGCTTCGGGTTGGATGGGGCAGTGACGAGAAATTATTAGAGCTTGGAATGAGAGGGGCAAGATACAAAGGCAGTGGCACAAGAACAAGGCGACAGTGAAATGGTGTCTGGAGGGTTCTCAGAAACCAGGGAGGGCTGCAAGTAGAAGTAAGCAGTGGGTCAGGTCAAGGCTCTCCTTTTGTCATTAGCAATATCATCGTTCTACATTAAAATCAGAACTGGGTTTAGGATATACATATAAATATTCAAAGCAAGACAGCCAAATTTTATGAGAGATTTTACAGGGGGAAAAACCTGGAACAATAAATAGGAAACTACGTGTTACCAATTTCCGCTCCAATAGTATCAATTTCCTCTCCAGGCTATTCTACAATATTCATTTAAGGGAATGCCTAAACAGTACAGAAGTATCATTGCTCTACATTAAAATCAGAACTGGGTTTAAGACATACATATAAATATTCAATACATTACAGTCCAGTCCTGAGACCTGAAGTCTGGAACAACACAGGAAGGGTATTTTCCATCTCCTTTCAAGCTACACTGTAGAAATAATTTCTGACTACATCAGGCCTGCACAAATACAACTGGAAGATGGACAGAGATACCTGAATGGGACTGAAAGGCAGCAAACTTGAGCACCTTGCTCAACAATTTGTGCGTGATCCAGTTCCTGCTGTTTGACAGACATATCCAGAAGTCTCACGTGTTCTCATCAGTCAGCCCTCCTCTTCCCCCTCACACACAAGCTGAGCAGCACCTACAGCCACTCACAGGTCAGATCAAGGCAGCTAGGAAAGATTTGAGGGGTAAGGGAGACTGCAGAAAGAAGGGAGGGGGGTTCAGGGATGAGTGAAGAGATTCAAGGAGATTGGACAGACAGGACACACATTAAATGAGGGGACAGTAATAACCGTGGCAAAAATTCTAGCGGTCTGCCCAGTCACTCAGTGGTGCATCTCCAGTCTTAATGAATTGTTTTGGGCAGAGACAAATGACCTTTGAACGGAACACAGGTATGGCTACAGCCAATATTAAAGGCATTTTTTTAACAAAAATGGCAAGGCGAGGTCTTCAAAAGAACAGATGTTAACATCCAAGAATAAAGGGTAGTGAATAAAGCTCCTGGTTCTGTGGCAGGATTGTCAGTTGTTCTCTAGGACTGGCATCTCTCCAAATGCCACATGGATGCTTAGCACATCTGAAAGAAAGATGACAATAAAAAAGCTTTAGTAATAACAACTTGCTTTCTCAAGAATATATTTTCCCAAGCAGTTCTCAGAGATAAAGGTCATATGACTTAGTGAAGCAAGTGCAGTATATATCCTAGGGAGAGATTGTACTTATAATTTCTGATTCAAATTCCTCTGAAGTGCAAAGAGCTTTGTACGTGAGGCACTCCAGGTTCACCACGGAAGGCAATACTCACATCCTTTACGATTTTAAAAAGAGCTTTGTTACAGAATGTGTTTGCATAGTAAATCCCATACGTTAAATGTGTCATGTGAGTTCCTACCTAGGAAAACTGGAAAGTACATTTTCTACCTACCAGAAATGTCACACCAAAATATAGGCCAAGTCCAAGGCCACCGAAGTGAGGGCAGCCCTTCAGCAAAATGATTAAAAACAAAACAAACCACCACACCACATTAGAGAGAACAGCTTAGAGATCCTCAGAACTATTTTAGAAAAAGAAATAAATTACTGGCTGAAAATGCTACTTACATTCAAGGCGTCAGAGCCACCGAGTTCTGACTTTGTCTATCACAAGATGTTCCTTCTTGGCAACTGTCGTCCTCCCACATTTGTGTTTTCCCATCTTCCACTGGTGGGTGATATGGTTGTTCTTCACTTTCTCTGCACGTTTGCTGTCCTGTATGTTGGTCTGAGATTTCCATAATGTACCCAACATCTTTTTCCTTTAATTTTGGTGCTTGTATGTCCAGGGTGTCTTTGGTTGAATCTTCTGAAGTACTTTGTTCTAGTGTTGGTTTCTGAAGTCTCACACTTCCCCTCGAAATGTCTTCAGGGCTTGTCACGACTGTTAAAGAATTCTGACTTTGTCCATCTTTCAGCATCTCAGAAGTTAAAGGCATGTCCTTTGTTTTTTCCACAGCTGCATGAATTTCTGCAGACTCAGTTAAGATAGCACTTTTCACTATTCCTAGTTGCTTGAGCTCTTGTTCTTTACTTCTTATCTCTTCTTCTTTTACTGGAAGCTGTTGATCTACCTGCGTACTTCCCACAAGTTCAGGTACAATCGTATCTGATGGGCTTTTCCCTATGGACTTAATGCTCAGCTCTGACTCAAGGGCAGCCGACTCTTCTGTTTCTGCAAGTTTGTGAACAGCTGACTGGATGGCATTCAATACAATTTTTGTACTCTGAGACTCTATCATCACAGACTGAACAACATGCTTCTGAAATTCCGGATGGCTGGGAGACAGACTGTGACTGGAAGGAATACCATTGTGTTCGGCTTGTCCAGTGCTCTGGGGCCTCTCTCTCTCCTCTGATACTCCGTTCATGGAAGCACAAGTTACATGAGGCTTGGGTGCCTGCACACTACCAAGCTCTGCAGTCTCATAGCCTGAACAGTCAATAGTAGAAACTGGGACCTCTTCAGAAGCCATTTGCTCTGGTGTGTTTGCCAAGGGCTGTAGAGTCTTGGCTGTCGTGTCTGCGCGTGTCGCAGTTTCTGCCACGACACGCTCTCCTCCTGCTGCAGCTGCTAGAGCCACAGGTGTTTCCAGTGCCCCCAAGCTTTCAGCCTGTGCAGAGGCTGAGTCAGAGCCTTCCTCTCGCTGGACAGGAGTTGAACATTCATCACGTCTCACAGCTTCAGGTTTTCCATATTCAAATACTTCTTTGGCTCCTTCCGTCAACTGCTCGTTTTTCGTATCTTCTTTCTGGAAGCCGTGACAGCTCAAGGTTTCTACAAGTTCTTGTTGTTTTCCCCCAGTCTCTTCTCCAGGCAAGCTGCTGGGTGTTTCGCATTTCTTAGGACACGTATCAGCAATAACAGCACTGCCATTTTCAACAATCTCTGGGCATGTTGATGCTAAATTAGATGCCCTGTCAACTTCAATCTGCACGGGAGCCTCAGCAACAGTGGAAGTGCTCTCCAGCTGTGTTTCAGATTTGAGGACAGTACCTTCCACTTTGCCACCTTTGGTTTCATGACTCTTGGAAGGGGTTTCAGCTGTTTTGTCTCTGCATTGTGGCTCTAGGATGGGCACAGAGTCCACAGCTGCTTCTGAGCCAACTGTTTTTGAAGGAAGGGCAGAGCTTTTTCCCTTGCTCTGCAGTGGAACCTCAGCAACAGTGACTTCTGTGTTTTTTACTCCGTCGAGCACAGCATCATCTTCCTCTCTCAAGGCAGGTGTCCTGCTGGGAACTCCTTTAGTACAAACTGGCTCTTCTGAGTCAGGAATTCCATCTTGTTTTTCATTTTTAGCAGGGACCACAGTGACAACTGCTTCTGCGCACTCTGGTCCTACGGTGAGCATTCTGCCCTCTCCTTCAAGCTGCACAGGCTTTTCAGCTGTAAGCCCCAAGGATGAGGTGTCATCCTCTGTCTTGTCCTGAACCTGTGGAGAATTGCAAGAGATCTGTGAAAAAGGGTACAAGCAGGGAGTGACCAGCAAAGTTGTAGGTGGAAAACCGCAACACCCAAAAGGACAAAAGTTAAGGGAAGAGCACAAGGTGACGACACGGAGATTAGTGGCTCACCAAGATCCCAGCCTGTGTTGTTTCTGAGGACATGTAGCTCATTAAACAAAGGGAAGCCTTAAAATTAATTAAAGGAAGGCACAGCTGGCAGGACTTGAAACAAAGACTAAGCCAAGAAGATGAGGAGGTAGGGAAGAAGATAGGAATGTGCCAGCCACAGTAACTGCAGCATTTAAAGCTGGAGATAGTGGTGTTTTTCATGTCCTCCCTTGGCTGTCCTCCCTCAGCTTCACCTATATTTCTGCCTACAACTGAAGGCACCATCCACTGTGTATCGTGTCACATGGATCCCATCTGTATCTCAGGTGTTCATATAATACCTTCAGTCACTCTGTGCAGTGCAGGAGCCCTAATGGCAATTGTTTCAGTACCTCTGGATCCATGCACACCACCTCCTACTCCATTTCTGTAGGCACTGCATCCACCCCACCCTGCACACAAGCTACAGTGCCTGCTGCTTGTAGACATCTGTGTGTCTCTCACTGGAAATGAACTTCAGTTGTCTCAGGCAGCACAAGGAAGGTCCTTGACAGTAATATACTCACAACCTGGTTCTAAACTAGGCACAGTATCTAACACTTGCTGATTTTTCCTTTGACAAATCAACCTTTGTGTTATAAGCAATACTTACTGCAGGTTTTACTTCTGGAGCACATTTATCTCTTGTCTCATCCAGTGTCAATTCTGTCACAGGCAGTTTCTTTTGTTCTGAAGGCTCCTGCTTTGCTAACAGCTCTTCCTCGGGAGTGACACCTTTGATGCTGTGAAACTCTTTGTCATGTGATAAAGGTTCCTCTACTGTCCTCTGCACTTCATTTATTTCTTTATGGTCTTCTACAACTGCTTCTTCATATGCCTGACACTGGCTTTCATCTCTCAATGCCTCTACATTTTCATGTCCTTCCGTGCTTTCTTCCATCGGAGAAAGTGTTTCACTTTTCTCTGAACCTTCAGGCAAAACACTCTCTTCAACTCTGTTTTGGCCCTGAATAGTCCCTGCACTTTGCTGGGGCTGAGTGCCATCCTCTTTGTGTTCTTTTTCCAAGGACTGTTCAAGCAAAACAGTTTCCTGGCCTACAATGTTCCCATCTTTAGCATCACCTTTCACTTCTGACTCCAGTCCCTGTACTGTTGTAATTACAGTTTCTGTCACGGCTCTTTCACTAACCAGCTGTGCTACATCTGACTTTACTCTCTCAGCAACTTCATGAAGAACTTTTTGTGTCTGTTTGTCCAATTCTTTCAAATTTTGTTCAGTGGCCTCTACTTCTTGAACAGGCGTAGCTTCCTCTGTAGTATCTGGGGTTTCTAACAACTGTGAAACAGCAGAAACCATCTCAGTTGTCTCCTCGGCAAGGGACACTTCCATTGTTTCTTCAGCACAGGAAGCTTCTGCTGTCTCCAGAGCAGTCACAGCTTCTGAGGTTAGCTCCAGCTCACTTGCTGTGGTGTCATCACTTACATCCTTTCTAGTCTCTTGCACTGTCTTCGCAGCTGCCACTGCATCCTCCACAGTGACACCCGGTTCAGCCATTTTATGAGTTTCTTTCTCTTCCTCTTCTCTTGCCTGCTCAATGCACTCTGTCAGAGCAGCAGATATCCACGATGGTGATCTTTCCTCAATGCTGGTCACTGCCCTTTCCTCTTCCACAACAGAAACAGCAACTGCATGCACCAGCCCTTCAGATCCTTGCTCCATTCTTAGGGTCTCCTCTAATTTTACTGCTCCCTCTTCCTCTGAGGTTCGTTCTCTCATCGCTTCAGCATCTTTCGCCCGTTGGGCTTCCATTTTCTCCTGTTCTGCTGCTTCATATTCAGATAAAGGAACAACAGCTGGAATATCAGAATCTTCTTCAGCTGCTTCTGCCATGTCTTCTCTTGCTTGTTTAAGATGAGCTGGTTCTGGCTTTCCATCTGACTTTTTCTTCCTGCGTCCAGGCATCAGTTTTCTAAATGGAACCCACGATTCATCTTTTCCAGGCTCACCATCCGACGTTGAATGCTCCAGGCTAGATCCCACAACAGAGTCTTCAGTTCTCTCTTCCATTCTGGTTTTAGATCTCCTTCTTGGAGTAACTAACCTTTTAAATGATTCCCATGTTGAAATACCTTCACTTTCAGATGGGCTTCCAGCTTGTTCTGGGGAAGAATTCCCCTGTCCTTGATCACTCTCCTGAGAGCTGGTAAGAACTGCATCTGTCGCTGTTTCTTTGCTCTGTCCAGACTCTTCTACTTTTTGGCTTTCTTCATCAGATGATGATGACTTCCTGGCTCTTTTCTTTGAAGAACCTACACATATAAAAGCTTCCCAGGACACAGAGGTGTCAACCTTTCTTTTAGGCTCTTCTGTAATTTTCTCCGGTTTCTGGTCAATCCCATTTTCTTTTATTTCTCCCTGATTTTCATCAACAACATTTTCAGTTGCAGATACCGCAACGCTCTTTGTCTTATCAACTTCTTCTTCTTTATCGCTTTCAGAAGGCCTTCTGACACGTTTCTTGGGAGTCACCATCTTTTTAAACGATGCCCAAGGTGTAACAGTTTCTCTTTTTCGCTCTACATCTGGAACTGTGGCATCTTCATTTTCAGTGATCTGCATTCCATCTGCAGGTTTTTCTAAAGAGGGAATTTCATTCATCTCCTCAGGAGAAGAAGCAGAACTCTCCCCTTTTTGTTCCTCTGGGCTGTCTGGGGAATCTGATAAGTGCTGAATTGGTTCACCCTGTTCCCCTAACTTAGATTCTTCTCTTTTACCTTTCTGCTTCTTTCCAGACAGTTTCTTCAATCCAGTACCTGTAAAGAGTTTCTTTAAAGGACTGCCTTGTAGTTTAGTCTTTTCTTGAGAAGACAGGAGTTCTGCTTCATTTGTAATACTCTCTGGAGGCCTCTTTTCAGCTGCCTCTTCAGAAGTTATTTCCATGGTTGTTTCATCTGGTTTGACAGTATCAATCACATCTGCGCCAGGTTTTCCCTGTAGGCCTTCATCAGTGGGTTTAACTGACTGTTGATGATTCTCTGCGTCAACTGAATGTTCAGAAGTAGAAAAGGACTTTGATTCAGGAGCACTCAGAGTTGACTTTGTTTCATGTTCTTTGCTTTCTTTCTTCTCTGTGGCTCTATCCAGAGCTTCTCCCTGTGCAACATCTTCTGCTGTGGGTGACATTTTCAATTCTGCTTCCTCTGTTTTTTCATCTAATGTCTCTTTCCCAAGTAGAGCAGGTTTATTTCCTTCTCTTCCTTCAGATTTTCTAAGCTGCTCACTAGAAACTTCCACTGCCAGAGATCCTGTTTCAAGTGTCTCTTCAGGGGCTATTTCAGTTCTGTCATCTATTTCACACTTCTCCAATGACTCCAGTTTTTCTCCCACAGGCAGGACTTCTGAGGATGTTTTCAACTCCCCATTCACACTGTCAGTGACAAGAGGTACCACTGACTTTGTTTTTAGTGGTTTCTCTGTCACCTCACCTTCTTTCTCTCCTTCTTCAGTTTTTATTTCCTCTTTACCAAGATCTTCTGAGACTTCCACGAGTTTCCTTTCTTGATCATCTTCATCTTTTTTTCCCTCTGCACTTTCTTTTACAGCTACTGCTGCCAGGTCCTCTTTTTGTCCCTGATCATCATGCTTGACTGCCTCTTCCTTTTCACTTCCTTCTACTCCTATGGCTGCCACAGTCTTTTCTGACTCCTGCATTTCACCTTCAGTTTGCTCCTTCTCATGTGCTTCAATAGTTACTGCTGTCACATTCCTCTCTTCATCTTGCTTCTCAGACTCAGGTTTCTCCTCCTTTTCACTGGTTTCGGTTGTTAATGCTGTCCCCTCTTGTTCTTGCTCCTCTTCTTTCACAGGAGACTGTTGTTCATCTTCTTTAGGCTTCCTAAAACTCTTCTTTTTTCTAAATCCAGTCCATCCTTGAGTAAAAAGTTTTCTTAATGGTGATGCAGTTTCAGTGGCTAAGGCAGCTGGCTGAGAACAAATCTCACTTGCTTCTGGTATTTTAGGAGATTCCTCTTCTGTTTTTTCATTTTTCAGTGTATCTTTGGTATTGTCTTCTGCAGAGAGTACATCCTCAGGCACTGCTCTTTCTTCTGAGACGACTTCTTTTTGATCATCAGGTCCTTCAGGGGCCTGTGTTTCCTTTTTTACAGTAAGCAGCTGAACTGGTTCTGATTTTCCTGTCTTTTCCTTCTTCACTGTGAACCTGAATCCAACAAATCTAAAAACCTTTTTAAAACCCAGATCATAAGACTGTGGCTCTGACACCTGGTCTTCTGCAACTTCTTCCAAAGCCGGCAACTGCTTAATTGAATGAGCATCCTCTTTCTCAGCATCTACACCGTCCTTGGTGCTTGAGTCAGATGGATTTGTCTCCATAGTTTCAGTGTCTTCCTTCAAAGTTACACTGGAATGTTCTGTTTGTCCAACTGTTTAAAAAACAACAAAACCCCAGTTAATTTCTTTCTCAATTTAATATTATATTATACCTTTATATATTTTTTCATTTTTACCAATTTTCATTAACATACTTATTCTATTATTATCTGTGTACCTTTTCTATATGCTACTAGTACCTTTTTAAGAACTAGTTTCTGTTCTATCATTACTGTAATTATTTTCCTTCGTTGTATCATTGTACAACTCTTCCCAAAATTTACTTGCAAATCCACCTTTCAAGCTTATATTCTCTTACTCTATTCCCTGATTTTGCAGTTCTTTTTGTGTGGTTTGTTTGCTTTGTGGTTTTTTTTTTGCTTTAAGGCAAACTTAAGTAAGAAAAAAGTTATTTCCATCACAGACTATACAAAATAATATATGCAATTATTCCTGAAGCAAAGCTCAATAAACATTTCCATGCAGACAGACGCATCTGAGGAAACACAACAAACCCAACGAACAAAAACACCTGTAAATAAACAAAACAAACAAAAAAAACCCACCCAAAAAAGCCTGCTGACCTAAAATGATGACAAAAAAAGAAAGCTTATTTTGCAGCTCTGTCCCTAAAGAATAGTAAGATGTGAAAACGCCCATGGAAAATTACCTGGTTTTCTGAAAACTTTTAACCCCTACAAAACAGTTACATAACGATATATTGCCTTGAAGATCATGAATCTCTGGAATTCTCCCATACACTGCATCACCATCTACAGCAATATCACGTTGCTTAAAATGAATGAGGTTGTTACTATGCAAGAAAGTAAAATCCTCCACTGCTCATATGTCTGTTTGCATTATCTTTCCTTTGAGGACAGTTCCTTCAGGTCCCTGGCAACCTCCCCCTCAGTCTTGCCTGGACAATTTAAGTATTATTACTCCCTCCGGCCATGAACTACTCAAGTTCACCGACTGGCATGTAAATTACATCTACGGCATATTCAAGACACCAAAAGATTCTTGGGCCTGGATGCTGCCAGGATTTCAGTTTAATATTATTCTTGACCCTTGATTTTGTGCAACAGGTTTAAGTGCAAAGCCATGAAGGAATGTACTCTTCTCTCTGACCAAACTTGTTGGAGTGCCAAGATGAAAAAATTAAATTATTTAAAAAGATTCAGTGTTGAACAGCAACGCCCTAGAAGAAGCCATGGTCCCTTTCTTTTAAGCTGTACATGTGCTCCTTCAATGTCCAGAGGCAGGAGGAGACAGCTTTAAAAAGTATGTGATCATCAAATTCCCTGAAGTGATTTGGTTTTTATTTGAACCACCTTTAAGTTGTCTCTGACTCTGCAGCTGGTGCTGCTTTGCTGTAACACCTGATCTCCAGAGGTCCCTCACAGCCTCTTGCTTGATTCCCCTTTAGGAAGCGCTGCTTCTTCAGAAGCACACAGACAGTGCGGTCTAGGTTAGGCTGGAACTAACTACACAATAAGCAAAACAAAATCTACAGGGATGCTGGCTTCTAATTACTATGAAGAGGGCAAATTATGTTTCACTATCAGCAGCCTACTTGTTGTTGTTTCTCAGTCAACATAAGCGAAGCTTTTTGTTTTTTTCCTTTATCTAACAGTTTAATATTATTTACCTCAACTGTTAACTCCTAATTCAATTAAAAGCCTGACCTCTGCTAACATGCTAACTCCCTGAGCATTTTAGACCAGAGATGTTTAAACTGAACCATTTGTGAGGGAGAAGGCTAAGACAAGAGACATTTTTCTGAAGAAGCCAGAATTTTTAGTCCATTGGTAATATACCTCTTGCAAACACCAGAACACTCCACGAGCAAAATAGCTCTTATCAATCAAACATCACATTTTGTGTATTAAGTTGTATGTTGAGACTATACAAGGATAAAGTCAAGGAACCCCTTTTGTATCTGCGATCATTTATTCCTAGGTCTGGAAATAAAGTCCTTGTCATTTCCACAAAATTATGTAATTTAACAGAAAACTGTCTAAGGCTTAACGAGAATTCACAAAGTTAGAGGCACTTCTTCAAAGACTATCTTCAAAACATCACATATTTTGTAATTATTTAGTAAGAGGTACTTTAATATATTCTTCAGCTTGTTTACACTATAAATGATTCTTCTGGCTTAACCAGCTATGAAGCTAAATGCTGATCATTTAACATTGAATAAAAATTTGCTCATGAGCCAGGCCTCTTAGCATCCCTGCTGGAAACAAGGTCTGTAGAGTCTGTTTGTCCCAGCCCTGTGTTAACACCAACGCACTTACTCTTAGACACAGGAAAATCTCCATCTGACTTGAGTTAGATAAAGGTAGACTGAAATATGGGGCTGAGAGCAAGGGGAATGCTGGGTCTAAGTGGGAAAGCAGCAAAAGTGCAGGAAGGCAGAAAGGAGTGGAGGAGTCAGAAGGCACTTGGGACTGCTAAGCAGCCAGAGACAAAGATTTCTATGGGCTCACCTTACCTCTTGCAAACACTCCCCGGGAATGCACGCCCCTTCATTACTGAAAATCCAGAGTTTTCAGAAAAAACGTAAAAAGCTGAATTTTTTTTTTTATTTATTCCTAAATTTGGTGTTTAGTGTAAATTCAGTGTTTAAGATGCATTTCAGGTATTACAGACAAATGGGATTACTGTAAGAGAGGAATGATAAAGAATACGAATAAATGAGGCACCCCATTTCCAAAGAGAGATAAGATGTAAAACTAGTATATAAAGGCATCTCTTCGTATTTAAGATAAGCGTTCAAAGGGTTTTTGCTTATTGTGTTTATAAAATGATGTGTTTATAACACCCTAGGATAAAGACTATGTCTCTGTAAAATGTTTTTCAGGTGAAAAGAGCTGTGACTATTACAAAATCTGCAGGCATGAGTATGCATTAAGATAGCAAATGCAATCACATAAATAGAGAACAGAGAGTTTAGATGCAGTGACAAGCTTTCAAAACTGTTACATTAAGCTGACAGTAATCAGGTCTTTCTTGTGAGCCCGTCCAGCAGACATGTTACCTTGCAACAGTTCACTAAACACAGTGCAAAGGGAAAAACTAACAGAAATATTGACCAACTGAACACACACTTATTAATACCAGTCTGAAGCCACAGCTATGCTACAACACATCACACTCCCATCTCTCCCTCATGGTGCACAGAGGGTAGACTTACAGACCTAGCCCAGGCACTACCCCTTCAATTCCACAAAAGGATTTAACTTGTCCAGAAGGTATTTCATCCCCAAAACAACACTTCCGGTGTCAGCTGTTAAGTGACTTGTTGCTGTTGCACCCAGTCTCTACTTTGTCTCTTTCTTTAACATTTTAAAACCTTGGAAGATTCTCTAAAAATGGAATTCTGATGCCCTTCCTCAGCATTTGAGGAGAGAGGTGCCATTCACGAAATTTGCCTCCATGTTGCCAGGAGGCTGCCACTGCTGTGTGACAAGACTCCAGTGCCACGAACATCCAAGCTGTACTTTCACAACGTATACAGCCGGAACTTTATATTTAGCAGTTGGATTCTATATTGATGCTTTTATTAATGATACTGCAGTGCCCAAACACTGTCAATGCAATTCTGAACGCAAAGCAAACCGTGAGCAGCTCCACTTGGAGAGGTTTGGAAGTTACTTACACAGGACATTATTGGTCAGAGTTCTGCAGCATGTCACTACCACAGGTGTTCTGGCAAGACAACCAGCACTTTCTGAATTAATTCATTGATTTTGAAAGCACCTTTAAGAAACACCAGACAGACTCATCAAAACAGCTACCAGAAAACAGAACAAAACAAAAATAGTAACAAACTGATAGGAATAACATTTCCTTAGGTCTCTCGTGAGCAGGGCTGTACTTTACCAGCTATGGGCTAGCCAAGGAATAGAATACAACAAAAATATACCTAGAGGAGGCGATAAAAATCAGGGGTGATATCATAAAATTGATATACTTTGCCGTTTAAATCCACTATGGCTAAGGACTAACACTGAAATTCTATTTTAACTGCTTACACACCAGTTAACCTTTCAAACATTTTTAATTGAATCAAGGTGCGGCTTGTATTTTAATAACTGCAAGTGTTCTGTTTTATTCTGAAAGAAACAAAATTTCAAAACTGACAGTCTTGAGAACTCAAAGGTGCTTGATTCCACAATTTCATGGGTACTCAGTCCATGGCAAGAATTTACTTCTATTTTATCAGGAGCACACTGATCAGATGTTGGAGAATTAGTATTTTCAGAATGACAGAATTCCTGTCCCATCCCGTTAAAAATAAAATGAGTAAATAAAACTCTTCTTTTTGTAGACTGACAGACACTGCTGGCAGTGCAACTTAACTGCTCCCAGCTCTCATCTCTCTTCAAAAGTGAAAATGTATTTCTCCCCTGGTAGCTGCCAAAGAGTTTTAAAAAAGCACTCTGACTGCAAGAGTTAAATCCACAGCACTTCATGTGCTCGAAGTCAACCATCTCAGCATCTGGAGTTGGTTGACTTTTCCCCCTAAGGATTTGCAGCGCAGCGCTGGATTTTTTCCATGAATTCCCTACATTCTCAATCTCTCAGATGGATGTGACACACACACCCAGCGCCCACCTCACAAACTCCTCTGGCCACTGCAAGGCTCCAGAGGACTTTGTGCTGTTTTCATTTATTCAGTGTTTAGGGCCAAATCGTGCTTTTGGTCACATACACAATTCTCTCACTAGGTTCACATGAGCAAAAGCAAATGCTGCAGCCATGAGGCTGAAGGGGTATCTTACAAGTATTTGCCTCCGTTGCGCCCAGATTTGCTACGAATACAACATATAAAAGAAAAAAAGCCACAAACAAGCAACAAGCCACCAGCTACTGCTCTAAAACTCATATGACACAAACAGAAGGCAGTTAAAAAAAAATCTGAACTAAGCCTATATTTGTCAAATGCAGTTTTCTCTTAACTGCACAATTCTTCTAATTATCATTAGAAATATTTAATGACAATGTAAAGAAAGGATAAGAACTGATACCAGGTGAGTAATTAAAAACCAAAACACAGCTTGAAATTACAGTATCTATGAAAAACCTACCCTGAAGAGATTTATTTAGCATGACGTAGCCATTTGGAATTATTTGTGAAATTGAGCACTTCAGCATTAAAAAAAAAAAAAAAAAAGAAAACCAGTCTGTGCTTTTAAGTTTCCACTGCAGAGTGTACGAATTGGGCATTATACCACAAATTCTGATTCTTTTAACCACAAGTTTCAGAAGGTTGGATTTAATAAATC
Organism: Rhagologus leucostigma; assembly: GCA_013397725.1. Classification (NCBI taxonomy): domain Eukaryota; kingdom Metazoa; phylum Chordata; class Aves; order Passeriformes; genus Rhagologus; species Rhagologus leucostigma. The sequence goes on from VZTD01002352.1 coordinate 1,658,782, forward strand.
AAACACGCTCTTCACTTCGCAGTAACAAAATAACACAGATATATGATTATGTATTATCCTTCCAAAAATTTAATTTTTTTAACTACGACTGTGACATTGCTGCTTCTTAACAATGTATTTTTCACAAATTCTTCCATCCTTTCCCTACTATACACCGTATTTATTTCCACTTCAATGTACAAACAGTTCTTCCATAGAAAGCACATACTACGTCCTTCTCCCTTCCATTCAATTATTTCTAAGGACTGACTTGCCATGTTCATCATAGGGAGCAAGTTCTCTCAGAATAATTAAATAAAGAGGGAGGATTTATAGATATTTTTGCATGCTAAATCTCACTGTGCATCCATGCAATTCATGAGCTTTTCAACCATGCTGTTATTTCAAAGCTTTTGAAACAAGTACTATTTAGTCTTCAGTTCTCTGGTACTTCGGTAGCAACTGAAGAGTTATGTTTAAAAATCTCACATACTTCTGTGTTCATTTTTAAAAATGGAAAAAAGGAAAAAGCTGCAAAATAGCTATTACTTTTCATAGCTTAGAGCTCCTTTAGAATGCAAAAGCAGCATCCCCAGAAAATGACATCCTAGAAAAGTAACTCAAACAAACAAACCCAAACGCATAATCATTTCCGCTGTGATGCTGTAACATTCTACATTCCTCAAAAATCTTTATTTTTAGAAGATTTTGATTTAGCTGTACTTTTCTGCTCCAACCCAGAGCTTCTCAAATTCCAATTCTGCGCCCAGCTTCTCAGGAAAAGTTATGTATTTCATTTATTCAAGCTTAAGATATTTCTTTTTTCATTTCAGTGTTTCACGAAACAGCACTAAAAATCAGAAAACAGTATAGTTCTTCTTTAAAAACAAACAGAAGACTTTTAAAGCCTGAAGGGTCATTAGCTATGGCTTGGATATAGTTGCTGTAGTTAAAAATTCTTCATTAAATACGCTCACAATAATGAGCTGCTCTCAGACCAGCACAGCTGTTCTGTTTGGGAACCAAAGTAGCATGCTACAAATATTTATGAAATTTCATGGTTAGACATGCTGTCCACATCTCACATTCAGTGACTTGGTTCTGCTTCTTAAAATAAAATTTATTCACCAAGCGTAAGATAGATGCAACTCTAGCACTTGGGTATTTGAGGGGGAAAAAAATTCATTGCTCCTTAGCAACAAGGACAGGATAAGCAATGCAGGCCAGTAAACGCTGGGACATTTTTGAGAACCTCTAATGATTCATGAACAATGAAAAGCAGATTGTAATTTTTTCTTTATCAAAACGACCACATAAAGACTAATGTAAACATCACAAACTCACCACAAAGGAGATGAAGCTGCATCTGCACTAATTAGACGCATGACAGCTTAATACACTCCTGCATACCAATAAGCAGAGGTACTCTGTCCCTTCCAAGAAACAGCAACACATACTACAAGCTAAATGCAGTTCTTGCAAAATGTACTATAGAAGCAGCTGTGCTGCAGTGAAAATCCAAAGTTCTTCCACAGGAATTATTAAATAAGGAAAACCTCAAACGATCAAACTGTGCAAACCTATAAAGACATTGCTTTTGAAAAACAGTTTAACCTTTAATTGCTAACAATAAAAGGAAATAAAAAAAATAGAGAACCCTTGAGGAAAAAGACTCAGCATGTGATAAGCTCATTAAACATCGAGTTTAATGAAAACCCTATTGTAAACAACAGTAGGATATCTCCCCCACTACTCACTGATTCAAATCACGTACAGTCCTCCCCAGGGCCTGCTCCAAATGGAGCCGCACTTCCACAGGCTTTGTTGTCAATATGTATTGTAAAGTTAAAGTATTTTGCATGAATAAACTCCCCTTATTTGTTGAATTCATTCAATGGCTCTAGCAAACAATATACAAGAGAGTAATTATTAATACAATGAAATAAAGATTTCCTAGATAGCTAGAGCCATACATCATCAATCAGAGAAATTCCAATGCAAATTACCTATCTTTAGGGAAAAAAAAGCCAAAAAACCCGGGGTTTGTTTATTTAAACTTCATAATGCCACTTTGTCTCCCGGAGAAAGACATACATTTGTGCAAACCCAGCAGTGCACAGTAATGTCTTCTCTTTTAGTTCTTTGCTCCTCCAAAACTCATCTTTTCAGAAAGCCCAATTAGTTCACAGTATTAGCTCTCAGCTTCAGTGGCTTGTGTGCTAACTCCTTAAGTAAGATGTGCGGAGTTCAGCGCACACAGCATCGAGTTTTTGGTACCGCAGGCTGGGATCCCGCTGTCCCCCATACACATATACACACACACATATCCCCCCTTGCCACGGTGCTAATCCCCTCTGAATTTTGCTCCATTAAGATAAAACAACAACAGAGTAACAGCTTCATTTCTCTCATGCAAATATTTTTACAACATATAAACGATGCTAACTTCTACATTTCCTTCAGTTTCACCAAGTTTAGCTCTTAAGGAATTGTACTGCCTTACTGCTTGATTAATGTCAAATAGCATAATCAGTGCGGTCACTACCTTTTCTTTCTGTTCCTCAATTTCAGATACCAGGTCATAGCCCCGTCCTGCAGAAAAACACCCAGTTAGCACCTCCACATTCATAAAGCCTCGTATCACAGGTACCACATCGAAGGTCCGATTGAGGCGATATTAAACTTCCTGAAGTTTCAGCAATCTTCGCTTGGAAGCGGTTCTCACTGAGATAAAAATACTTAAGACAGACCTTTTAACTCGTAACGCCCTGCCAGAAAATCCAGAGTCGGTAACCCTGGGGGCTCGGGGCCCCGGAGGCTCTCCAGCGGCAGCGCACCGCCGCAGCCCCGGGATGCTGCTGCCGCCCGCACAGCCCAGCCGCTGCTGAGCCCAGAGAGCAAACCGTGGGCGCCGGCAGCACCACACCGCCTTACCCGCCATCGTCACTGTCCCCAGCATGGCTGAAGCCACACTGACACCACGAACCCCCCCTCTCCGAGGTTCCTCCCAGCGGCGCGGGGCAGCCCCAGCCGACAGCAACGTGAGGCGGCCGGCCGGCAGCGGCGCTTCCACCTCCGGCACCCGGCTGGCTGGACGGAGGGACGGCTGACGGAGAGGGCCGCCTGATGGAAGTCTGCCTGTCGGAGGGCTGGCTGGCTCTCCCCCGCGCCCCACGGCCGCTCCCCCCGGCCCGGACAGCCCCGCGCCCCGCCCGGGACCGCCCCCCGCCCGCCCGGCTCTTCCCACCGCTGGCCGGCACAGGCGTGGTGCCTCAAAGGGTCCCTCTCCGAACTGCCGCTTCGAGCCTTTATCTCCCTCTGCCCCGAAGGGAAGAGGCGCCGGCTGCCGCTTTCGAACCAGGCGCCCGCTTCAGTTCCCGCTGTTGTAATGCCTTCCCCATGCAGCTTCCCACAAAGTATGCAGACCCAACCTCAAGAGATGCTGGTTAAGAGCCCCAAGGATTTTAGCCCTCATAAACGAAACCATACAAAACACTTTGGTTTTTTTATACTGAAATATTTGCGCCTTTGCCTGTTAGCGTGGGGTTCGGTTGGTTTGTTTTGTTTTCATTTGTTGGGAGGGTTTTTTTAATTGGAATTCTCTACAACCTAATTACTTATAAATTGCCTCACATTCTGTTGTCAAGAGTTTCATAAACATGCTACTCCAGATACTTGTATATTTATTTAATGCTCCTACTCATAGTAAAAAAGGGACACAATATGATAAAATAAAATGTAAAGGCTCAGTATCTAATACAGGTGTCCTCCTATTATAGAGACAGTATTTCTATTTTAATTAGAATTGATTATGTTGAATTCATCTCCAAAGTTCTGATGACGCTTGAGCCTTCATGTCTCTGACTGTCAGAACTAACTTCCCAGCCAATTTACCAGAATTTCTGGTTAATTTAATCTTATAGTGCCAACTTTAATGAGTCTAGATCATCTCTCAAATGGTCTTCTGAATGCAAGATTCAAATAATGATGATGAGAACCAACCAATCCAAAAAACCTTTAATCATAAACACTCCTTTACTGTAGGCAAACACTTGTGTTGTTTCAGTGCTTGGTGTCACAATGCTTTACTTCTAAGTTTACAGACTTGCAAGTAAGGTGAAATAAACAGTGAGCGGAGAACATAAAGTGTAGCATTAAAATGGAACATTTTTCTATGTGGAAATATTTCTCTGCATGGAGCAACTAAGAGATGCCTCTTCTCCACCTTTATTCATCTGCCTAAGCACAGATGAGGTGGACCAGACTCTCTAAGGTCCAGAGGAGTGGAAACAAACATTTACAAACATCTGAACATAGCCTTTACTTGAAGAACTCTTTTCAGTGCTTGACTGGGCAAGTTTTATTTATCTCTATAGATAATGTCATTTTCAGCTATCATTACCAGCAAATACACGCTGCATCACTTCCATTAAGGGATTTTTAACTTCAAGAGCAAACACATAGAACTGTTTTCCCTTTCACATAAATAATGCTACCATGTAGACTTGGCTCCACTGACAACAGTGACAAAATTACAAGATTTTGTCTTACAAGACAAGATTACAATAGGAGTATCACACAACCAACACGAGAGATGATTCTCAAAACGAAGCCAAGGCTTTTCAGGCAGTCTACTCAAATCCAAATTCCTAATGCTGTGTTATGTTCACATTCATGCCATGCAACTGGTCACATGTTAATCTGCACTCAGAAGAGGGAGTTTCTCACCTTTTCATTACATATTCTAGCAATGTGATTTCTGTACAACTGAAATTACAACCCAGGATTATAAAAAATAATTATAATCTTTGACTATTAACTTGAAACTCATGCCCTTTGTAATGGGCTTTTCTTTTACTTGATCCAGAAGCTGAATACCAACATGAAATCTTCTGACACCACTTCCAAACATCAGGTATTTTCTCCTCCTTTATGACGCTGTTTAGTGAGTATCCTCCCCCCATGCCTGTCCATTTAAGAGTAAAATTTTAGAGAAGTGGAGTTTCACGAAAGATAAAACAAACTGCATCCCATTTTTTATAGTGCCAAAAGCCCCTACTGATATGGTTAAAAAAAAAAAGGAACAAAAGCTCAGAATAAAATATGGTAGCCTTCTATTGGGATAATAGCATTACAGCAATTAATCTAAAGACATGACAAAGAATTGCTTTTACCAGGATTCAAACCCTAGAATACACCAAAGGTTACCCTAGAGTACACAAATGCCTTAAGCTGCTCTACAGGCTGACACTGAAGATAGCGCCTCATCTACCCTGTCCCCATCCCTTCCCTGCTCTCCAACACCAGCATTAGATGCCTGCTCTGACTGAAAACTATCCCTCCCTCTTGCCATCCTGCCAAAAAGTCAGCAGGCAGCAGGCTTGCCAAAGCAGATCTCTCAACGCATGCCTGTGGACAGGAACAGAGGGAAGCAAGAAGAGGCTGATGAGAGCAGGAAAGGTGGGCTGCCAGATGACACAGGAGAAAGAACAGCACGTTCCTGACCGTGCAGCAAGGCAAGGGAGACATTCCCAAGACAGAACACACAGGGATGCCTATGATGAGAAAGGTTTTGCGGTCAAAATGCAAATCTGATTAAAAGCTGTAGGAAGAGGAACTTTAATCAAGGTAAAACCAACAGATTAGCAGCCTGTCCCTTCCTATGAGTTCAAAATCTTTTACCATTAATATCACTAATGAATTAACACAAAAGGATTTCTGCCTTATGAAGGAACAGACAGGCCTATGCAGCAGGAACTCCTAACACAAGAAGTGGAAACTGAGTTGTTCCTACTGGTGGATGGTCAGGAGATGGGCAGCAGACAAGCAGAAGCACTCAGAGCTGAGAACTACCCCTAAGGGGGAACAGGTGGGCATCTCCACCACTGACACCGACAGCTTCAGTCCACGAGCCATCTGTCATCTGAACTCTCCTACGGAGAAAACATCTCCCACAAAACAGTGCCCTAAAGCACCTGAGCAACAACAGATCACTTGAGTAATACCTGTTCAGTAGCAGACAGCTAATCAAGCCCCATTTCTACTTCTCATCCCATTTAGCACACAGGCCTCTATGATACGTCCACTGAACACAGGTTTTTACTTACCATTTGTTCCAGCCAACTCTGTTTGCTCTCTGGGTGGTTCTTGGAGGGGTGAAGCCACCTCTGGCTGCTGTCCATCCAGTTCCTTAGATGCTGTAACAGCTTCCAGCTGCAGTGACTCCTGTGGTGAGGCATCATGCTTCAAATTGTCTTCACTAACATCAGGTACTGGTAAACTTGCATTTAAAACCTGCGTGGTCAAGTATTGATTGAAGGATGGTAGTAGGGAAAGAAAGAGAGAAGGAAAGAAAAAGAAAACATCAGTATTAGGCTGGATTCCCCCCCAGCCCCCACAGAATATTGTTCTTTCATTTTCATTTTGAATATATACATGCAAGCAATTTTAACTTTTTATTAATAAAAGTACTTCTGTAAGGAAGAAAAACCAAAACACTTAATCTGGGACTATTTATCTTTCTGCTCTCCCACATGAAATACATGGAAGAAGCAGGTCTTACAGACAATGGCCTATAACCTTGTTTAGAAATTCATTTCTTCCATGAAGGAAAACTCCAGGATAAGGTGAATCTAGCTGATGGAAAGAAATTCTTCATTCAAACTGTCTGGCACAACTGCTCTGATGTATGAATGAATCCTCTCTACAATACACCCTTTAGTATTGCTCCTCTACTGATGTGCTTATCTTGTCATCATCAACAATACAACTACAAAGAAACTGAACTATTCAGGACAGAAAGCAGAATACATATATATTTCCCACAAGGAAATGCAGTGAAACTGAAATTAAAACTAGAATTTTTGGACCTCTGTTATTAGGCAGAAACTACTCTTAAAGGAGGAAAGAGCTTTGCAATTCTTTGGGACTCTGCCCTATATAATGTGAAATATTTTTTCTAGATTTGCTAACATGTGCAAAAAGAAGAATCTGTTTTTCAGCTTCCACACTGGATACATTTAATTATTTTCAGAATTTGTACTGGCTTGCCCTATAAGAAGAAATATACTTTCACAAGCATATTTTTGTTTTAAAAGTATGAAACGTGTTGTGGTCATTATAAGATACTTAATTACCCTTTAATTTATTGATTACCCTCTATTTAATGAACTAGCTCTCCAACCGATTCTACTACCTTCCAACAGAAGACATTTCAACTAATTAACCATTATTCCTGAAGCGAAGGTTTGAAGTTCCTCTGGTGGAACAGCAAACCTTAATTATGTATCATTGTCTTATGACTTGTCTGTACTCCCAAAATACTGCCACTGAAGCCCTGTTAATTAATCAAAGGTACCATAGATATATTACACTTAAAGATGGGATCTAACATCCACATGCCTGAAGCACCAACCTGGGATCAGGAAGATGCCACATTCCTGACGATTCTCTTCCAAACCCCCCCTACATAAACCTTCTGAATGGGGAAATCTATTTATTTATTTTTATTAGTAATTAGCCTGCTGCAACAGAATTTCAAATCAACAGACAGAGCGTCAAAAAAAGGGCTTTCCTCTTCATCATCCGACTCTTTTCACATGCCGGGTGAGATCCAGGAGAAGCGCCGTACCCCACTTCCACAGGCAATGAAGCGTGTGCATTCAGGTTCCAAATTTTCAGTTCAGAAGCCCTTAATTAAGCCAAATTGTTTCCACCCAGCGTTGTTGCACTCCTCAAAGCTGCCTTTCACAGCCACATAATCCACCTCACAAAAAAGGATCCCATTCTGCTCCACTGCCAACACCACAGATGGAATAATTTGGCTTCAGAGTTTTCACATGCTGAGACCAGATATTAAATAGAAGAAACAGGGAATGGTTCAACACTCAGATTACATTCCCGCTTCTCACATCATCCTTCCCATAAATCTAAGACACAGGAACTCAGGAGGGATAAAGACGCCACACCACCGAACAAAGGCACGTAAACCTTGTGAAGCTCCTCTGCAGTTGCACACAGCATTAACTGAATGGCAGTAACTGATTAAAAACAAGCAAGAAAATCAGACACAGAGAACAACAACCTAATTCTGAAAGGGCTTTAATATTCTTCAGTACAAATTTAGTAGAGGACCATTACTATTTTTTTTATAGTAATAATTTTTACTGATTCATTCTTGAAAGACAACTGCTAGTCCTGCAAACACAAGAACAACCTTAACTTGACCGGCTCTCAGGGCACTTGGCTAGCTGAAGAAAAAGCCATGGTTGACTATTTCAAGACGACATCCTCAGAATTAGCATCAACAATTCTTTCAAGTCACAAGAAAGGCAACAGCACTGAATATCTGAGCCCTCCTCAGGTTATTCAAAGATTTCTTTGACTTTCTTTCCTAACCTCCCCAGGCAGCACACCATTTTAAAGCCAGTCACATGTACAGACACACATGTACAGACACAGTCAACCATTTGCCTAATAAGCACCAGTGGACTCTGCAAGAAACCAGGGCACAAAGGTGTTTGGTACCCCAATGCAGTACAACTTGTCTCCTTTTTAAATTGAGCACAGACTGTTACGATAAAATATTAACAATGGCAGCACTTACTATTCCCTCAGCTCTGAATTTATTCTACAGTTGTGATGCATTCAGGAAAACAGTGACTTTATATAATCCTAAAGATTGGTCATTTCAGACCAAAATTCAGAAGTCACTGGGTCTAGCAGATAGCCCTTTGGATCTGTTAAATCTGCCATGGCTTCCATTACAAAAAACAGAATTAAATATAAAACATTACTAAATGTAAGACTATAAGCAGTTTTTACAACCAGACAGCATAATTACAATCTCTGGTTTACTCTGTACATAAATTCAGTTTTGGAACCAGGATCCATCAGTCGTAACTGAGTAAAAATACAAATACATGGAAAACCTCAGTATTTTCAAATCTGACCAGACCTACAGTATAACACTACCTTTTTACCCCAGACTCTTGGGAAAGAGTTTGATGTGATTCTTGGCCTTGGGAAGGCAAATTTAGATTTTCAAATCAAGTGTTCTGCTTTAAATAATTGAATAATCAAAACTAATAAAACAATAGTATTTTTCCAAATTAAAACATGTGCAAAAGAGAAGGAACCTTTGGGGAGTTTGTAATGTGAAAGGAGACATAACAGCATCATTATCTTAAAAAAAGAAAAAAAGTTTGTCGTTCTAAAAATGTTGCTCAGGCTCTTTATGAGGGTCAGTGCAGTCTGCCCCACTGCATTAGTCCTCAAAAGAAACTAATTTCAGTTTTCCTTCACTTTAACTGCTTCATTTCTCTGAAGGGATCTAAACTGCAGTTTAGTCCAATTATATCTAATTTGGTGAGCAGTGTTCTTAATTCCATTGAGAATAGTTGTAAAGCTTCGACAAATGTAACGTCAGAGTTTAGAGAGATGGGTGAAAACAAATTTTAAAAAGATAAAAATTAACGGTATTAGGAACCTCTTTGTTCATCTTTATGTATTTATCTACAAGTAACGAGACATTACCTTTGGCAGGTTTATCAACATTTATCTTTTTCTGTGGCACACATTCATTACACTCCTTTGATTATTAATTTATGAATGTGTTGTCTCATAAACACAGGAGAAACCAAGGAGAACTGGTTATCCAGTTCACTGATCTTTCAGCTTCTTCATTCCCAAAACAAAGGGCTATTAGCAAAGCAACATTCCAGTTTCTGTCACGCCATTACTATACATCATGCATTTATTTTTTTAATATTTGCCTCACATCCACCACAAAGATGGAAGCAAAGGGCAGACATACAGCTAATGAGACTAAAATGCACAGGGCTTGTTGCCCACATCATGCTAACCAAGAGCAGCTTCTGCTTCATCCTGCATCCAGCAGTGGGTCCAACTGTTAGACCCCATTGAAAACACAAAATTGAAAATGGATAAACTAACCTGACAAATTGCACAGGATGTGAATGAACTGCAGGTCCCTGATCTCACTGTACATTAGTGGACGCTTCCTTCAGGCACCGTTCCTGAGGGGTTCTCAGCAACCAGCCTCTTCCCCCATCAGCAATCACCATCATTCCCAACATTCCTTGTACCAGACCCAAATCATTCCAGGGATTCCTCACACCAGGCCCAAATGTACCAGGGTTAATTTTGCCTCATTCTGTTAATCCTGCTACACTGATTCTACATTAGATTACTAAAATAGCCAGATCCAGCTGTCTGAACAACTGAGCAAACTAACATAACGGTCTCTAACATTTTTCCTGAAGTTTGATTTTGAAACTCTGGGAAAGACTGTTGGCATGCTCAGGGGGTCTGCTCTTAACACATGCTGCTTCATTAAAAATAACTTCAAACACCAATATTTGGGAAAAGAAAAAAAAAATTGGATCATTCCAACTCTTTGTTCACAGCAGTTTGTCTTGTTTTGCATTAGCTAAACATTAGAGGTTTGTGGGACAATGCAAGCTCTAGGTGAAGAAAACACAAGCACATAACAGCACACTTAATTTTAGTACCTTATTTCTGTCTCCTGCAGACAAAGCCAAGAACTTTCTCCGCACCTTTCATCTCCTCATCTACCCTCTTCTCTCCCAACTCTCAGCCTGACTTCACTATGATACGTCCTCATGGATGACTACCCTCAAAACCCAAATGGATAAAACAAAACGGTTTCTGCACCCAAATTCTGTGATCTCTTTCTGCAACCTGTGAAAGAAGCACTACCCCTAATCTGTTATTCTGAAGCCTGATCCAACCTGAGCTCCTTCCCAGGTCTCATACCTTCCAGCTCTCTCAGACACCACCTTATGGAAGCATTTCACTGGTACAGCTCACCCAGACTCTAAAGACCAGTCAGAACAAGGGCTGAGCACAAAGCACGTTCATCTCCTCTCGGCAACTACACCCAGGCTTGCATTTCCAACCTGGAGGACTTTCAAAGACCCGACGCTCCTCTTTGCATCTCTTTAGCCTCTACCACATCAAACACAAGCTAATTGCCTCGGCTTTCAAAGCGCCCGGCCACTCCCTCTACCACCTCCCTCTTATCTCCTACACGATTAGGGGGTTATTTCACGCTTTTGGTGCCGCTATGACACCAATTTCCCTTGCGCATTTTTTCATTTACACATTTTTGTGCTTTCACCCCAGCCACCCCACAGGCGTGGTCAGCCCTCCAAACCTCACCACTGAATTGTACCAGCGTCTTCCTCCCCAGCTGGAAGAGAAGTAGCTAAAGTGAATCAGACCCTGTTGAGCCAGGCGAACCCTGCAGCCTCAGACCAAATGTCTCAAACTGGGGCTCCTGGAGACACAGTCTAGAGACTTTCCCTGAACAAGCTTGGTTTCACCATTGCTAACGTAGTATTTTCAGGCTGACTCAACTCCCTCACCAGAACACAGTTGTTTAAACAGCAGATGTAAGTCTGCCCCAGCTGTTATTTGTCAGGCACTCGGACAATAAGACACTCTGACATCTCAGCTGGTAACCTCTTTAGAAGAGACAGTTCCAAATATTTACTGTCTAGCACACACTTGCTCTCATTACAACACAGGTAGCATAATCAAGTTACTACTCAGAAATGGGAACCACCCCGAAAACACTGTTTGAATGACTCTCTGCTCAAGTGAGGGCCCTTGCATGCCAGCAAGCCAGGAATCCACCACACCACATTTTCAAGACATCAATCCCCATTAAAATACTATCTCTGACAAAACTAGATTTTGGTGCAAGAATAGCTTATTAGCATGCCCGTATTTTTCCAAATTCTCTCTCTGGAAGTTTCCCTACACTGTTTCAGGTAGCTGTTCCAACAGAGCTTGGCTCCTTCCACAGGGCCACAAAAGAAACCTCTATTAAAGTTGGTACCTTGAACTTCTAAATAAAATACAAGTGGTGCATTGTGATTGTCGTTGTTAGTTGCAATGCTGGTAGGATGATGCAGCTATCCTGGCCCTGCCCACGTGGCTTGGAGTCACCTTCCACCCCATGGGAGGACACCACGCTGGCATTTTTTTCCAGATCTCTGATGCTTAGCATCAAAATTGGAAGCTGGGTGAGAGGCACATCACTGCTACAAAACAGAGAGGGCGCTCACAAGATGGAGATGTCCAAACCAATCCAGCCAACGTGCTGCCACCAACTAAAGCGTCAACCAGCTTCCTGTCCCATTCCAGTCACAAGGTCCTTCCTGCCTGCTCCCCTGTACCTGCAGCTTCTGCTGAGTTCCAGAAGCCAACGCATTGTGCTCAATCAGCAGAGAACGACCTTGCCAAAGAACTGGAACAGTTTTCCAGGGGCTTAGCTCCTTCAATGAGCTCGCACAGTGCCAGGTGCAATAAAGGAGAAGCTGCAGGTGCTCTGGGGAGGAGGCAGGAGCACATGAACCACCTCAGCAGACATCTGAAAGGTTTTTGTCAGTTCAGGAACCGAAGGTTTGTCTGGTCTTCTTCGAGACCAAAAAGATCTCATTCCTACTTCTAGCACTATTGAGATCTGATATATCCTTCTCAGGCCAAGCTTCAGGCCTCTGTGCTGCTCAGGACATTCTGCCTGTGAGGTTTCAGTGAGTTTTCACCAGCTCACTGCCACCAACAGGAGAAGTTTTTTCATTTCCCCTCCTGCAGATGCTTGCCTTGTCCTAGCTCTTGGTCTCACCTCCACAATGTAAGAGTCAAATGAACTCACAAGCAGATCAGAAAAATGGTCCAGCAAGAATAAATTTCCCTGTTTCCTGAAGGGTTAGTGAGTTTAACCTGCTTACAGAAAGGCAAGGTTAGGACACGATATGGCCAAGCGAGACTGCGTCATCTGAGGCAAGACAGGGAAGAGGAACAGGGGAGAAAGAAAAGGAGGGGAAAAGAGAACTGCTGCTTAAACAGCAAGAAGGTAACTCCATCACAAAAATCAGCCTTCTGTGGAACCATACCCTGCACCTTGGTTTCAAGAGGACCTTGGGTGTCAATTCACAAATCTGATTAATTCAGTTCAGGCAGCTGAATGGATTAGTACCACCAGGATCTGTCACACTCCCCTGCAGAGATAGTGGGGTGGCTATGCAAGATAAGGAGCAGCTCCTTCACTCCCAGAGTTTAAGCCTTGTCTGCTACAGTAAAGAAATCCACCCATTTTGAGTCCTAGTACTGTAGTAGGCTGGAAACTCTGGAGCTCCTTTATGTGTAATTCACCAGGAACTTTGGAGAATATGGGGTCAACAGCTGAGGTACTCACCATACAAGCCCACATTTAACCCCCCCGTGTTTGCAAGTCAGTGCCCAAAGGCCCCTAAATACCCCTTGCTCTGTAGACCAAGTGCTTTCCAGGGTCCTTGGGCTGTAGAAGTGAGCAACACCGAAACATACACCCTCCCATTTCCGTATGGACACCAGGACACCCAAAAGCTGGTATCTGGCCAAAGTGTCACATGTGAACAACGAAACAATTAAAGACTATAAATTTATTCCTTTCTAGAAGAAAAGGCAAAGAGGTTTTCATCTTGTAAAAAATATAACTACATCATTAAAGAAATTTAATTAAATATTTCAAGAATTTCACATCACAAAAGAAAGCACAACTTCTCTGAGACTTTATAGCCTGTATAAGAGTAGATGCTTAGACAGTTTATTTGTAATTGCCTTGCCAAGACTCATTCAAGTTGGATTCCACTAAAGTCAGTTTCCAAAGTTTCTCTTCTAAAAGGGTTGTAATAAGCATTTTAATTTGGAAAATGCAAGAAAAAAGACCACCCTCTAAAAGATTCCCATTGTATCTTCTGCAAACAAATTAGCTATCTGACAGATTTCTCCAGGGGCATTGCAGGACCTGGTAATTTTCAAATTCAAAGAGCTGGAAGGAATAATTATGAAAAACTGTGTCACAAATCTGCATGAAGCTACTCTACTTCAGTAAGACAGGCTAAATGAGATACAAAAGACGTATGACTAAACTTCATTAAAACTTATTTTTCTTTTTATGTCATGTAATGGAAGGCAAAACCAGCTGTTTTAGGAGAACAGCAGTAATACAACAACTCATAGCAGCAAAATGGTAACAGAACTTCCCCACTTTTAAACAGCTTTACTTGAATAACCAGGCAAAAATCTATTAGAAAACATTTTTCTAAAGCTTAGAAGACATAAAACACACTAGTAATAATAATCTGTACTTGAGAACAGTATTAATGTTGTTCTTTTTTTAGAGGGTCTTAGTTCCCATAACTGGATAAACATGGCTATGAATATTACATCCCTTCTTCAAAGTCCCATTATCTTAATTTTTAAACAACCACAATAGCCAAATGCTTGCCCGATATAAATTCCCTCGTTTCCAAATGTCAGCATCCGAATTCTACAATTGCCCAACACAACTGCTAAATATTTTGTTAACCAACACCAATCCCCAACGCTTATTTGGTTAAAAAGAAAATAAAATAAATCTTAGTTAACGTAAAGTTCATTCAAAATGCGGTTTTCAAATCTGTCAAAACACGCACAAGGAGGTCTAGTGGCAGCCAGGAACTATGGGAAACTCAACTTGAAAGTTAAATCAGAACCACAAGGTCAAAGAAACAAAGTCATAACCAGTTCTCAAACTCTAACACACCCACGCACCAGTTACAGAAACTTCGGAGTCTCCCTGCTCTGAGCACCCAAACTCTGAAGAGCCCAAAGAAGGGGATATCGGTAGAACGTGGTATTATTTCTCCCCTCACAAACTCACGCCTACCCCAAAGCCACGCTATGTAAACACACAGATGCACATAACCTCCCTTTCACTCTCAAAATCCCCTAAACGCGCCTATTCCAGAGGGATAAATGGGTTCATTCATAATCTATTTTTAAACACCAGACATGCTTTAAAAGAATTTCTTTCAATTCTTCAACGTCTTTCTTATAAATCACACATACCTAGAGCTCCTTCGCTCCCCATGGGCTGGGAGTTCGGGAGTCCCTCCCCCTTGCCCCCTATGCGGTACGGCAGCGGGCCGCACCAAAGCCATGGCTCCAGCCCTCCCCGCCGACACCGCCGCCCCTTCTCGGCGGCGGCGGGGGCTCGGGGGAGCCCGAGCCCGGGGGGGCGGGCCGGGGCGGGAAGGGGGGCACAGCGCGACTGGCGCCCAGCCGAAGGCACTGCCGAGCCGCCCGCCCGGCCGCGCCCCGACGCACCTCCCACCTGCTCCCTCGGGAGGAGAGAGGATGAAGTGGGGGGGCTGCGGAGAGCCGCGGCGATCCGGCCGCAGGACCGCAGTCAGGAGGCTCCTTGGCGCAGACCTCGCTGCGGGTGGGTG
>VZTD01002352.1:1674742-1744841 GCA_013397725.1 Rhagologus leucostigma
CCTCGCCGCTCTCCGGGGGCCGGGACGAGCGCCCACCCGCCCGCCGGCACCCTCGGGAGCTCCGGCTCAGGGGCCGCGCCCCTCGCCCGGCCGCGCTGCCCCTCGCCCCCTGTGAGGCTCCTGCCGCCTCCTGTCCCGGGCGCTCGGCTCCGCGGCCAGCAGCCCTCAGCGCCGGGCTCCGGACCTCAGCCAGGCTGGGCCTGTCTGAGAGAAGGACGTCCAGGTTTCAGCTGATGCAGAAATGTAAGGTCCCATGTCTTAGGCAACTTTGAAGAAACAAAAAAATCAAGCCGCCTTTTTTTTTTATTGTCATGCAGGACAAGTTCCCTATTATTAATTCATGCCAGATCATGGCCTAGGCAAGCAGAGCCAAGAACAGGGTAGCTTCTCTCCTAGCCCAGAATACACAAAGCGTCTTTCCCATGCCACAAAAGCAGGACCAGCATGTATGTAGGCACACTCTTACCTGGTGCTTTCAAAGGTGTCAGCAGTGAAATAGCACACACATTAAAATGAACTAACCACAACGTGCCAAACGGATAGCAAACGGATCCATTAACTGTCCTTCACCATAAGTATAAATTTTTTTTCTAAATGTATGCATGTACCTATCCTCTACAGAGTTCATGGTTAGGATCAGGAATGGTCTCAAGAATTCATAGTACATACACAATTTCCTTTAGAACATTTAAACCAGTCCTCACCCACCAAAGCACTGTTTCACTCAGAAAAAAACCCCATTCTCTTAAAATTCCATTCTACAAATGGCCTGATCTCCACATGCTGGTCAGTTTTTTCCCTAAAAAAACCAACACACATGAAGTCAAAAAGCCTTTTCATCATCTTGCCTTAGCTAACACAAGAACCTACTGGAATTGTTTGTGTTCAGCAGAACAAAACTGGTGTTGTGGATCAGAGTTGGGATCAACATCTCGCCCTTTCTGCTTAGTCTTCCTCATTTTCAGATGAGAGAGGAGACACAGATCTGAGCTTTAAGTAGTGCCTGAGTCCCTGTAGTAGAACTTACCCATAGCCAGCCAGTGCTTCTGGATCACCCATCAGCCAGCACCCACAACAGGGGAGCAAGGAGCCTGTTCTCAGCCTTTCCTGGCTGTCATTCTTTGATGCCCGTGTCTCTGGTGGAGAAAGAGCTGGCACCACCTCCATTCCCCACCAAATCTGCTTTTCTCCCTGCCTTCAGCTGTGCCTTTGCAGGCGCAGCTGAGAATGGAGGCCAGCCCAACTGCTGCAGGGCTATCTTGGGTTCCCCTTCAGTCGTGGACCCTGGGCACAGACACAGAGGATTCCTGGGCTTTGGAGAGGGGACGGCCAGCTATGGGGCTCAGTGGCACACAGAGAAGTTGGGAACGGCGTGTGCCATGGGGAGATCAGGGTTTTGCCAGGGAGTTTCTCAAGAAGAGAAATGTGACATAATTCAAGGTCTGTGCCACATCATTTCTCTTTTCACTGCTCATTGACCACAAAATGCTTTCTCTGCAAGCAGCTAGAGCACTGCCTCCTTCCTCCCATCCAAACTTGCTCTTTAGTCTTTTTGCTTGTGCCCAGCAGCACCGGCTCTGTGCCCAGCAGTCTCAGAGCAAAGATGCTGCAAGCACTGCAGCTGAGAGAGACACCCTTCAATGCGCATTCACCGGCCATTTTCTGAACACAAATTATTTTCTTTTGGATGGAAGTCTTTGGCTACATCTATTCAGTGAAATAAAATGTGCTGGGGACGGCTTTCTGGTGATAAGTTCGAGCAGCACAGAATGGCTTGTGTGTACACTCGTAACTTCTCCCCACTCTGAACCACCACATTTCTGCAAACTTGTGATGCAGACAGCCATGAACTGATATCCTATCCCTGTATAATCCCTGACGTGGGCACAGCTTCTGTCTCCTTTCCTCTTGCATTTATTTATTTGCTTTTGTTTTCTTTCCTGGAGTACATCTAGCATAGGAACTTTTAAGAGAGATATCCAGCATCTCCAGTCTTGTCCGTTTTGCCATTCTTGATGGTCTGTACCCTGCCTGTACAGAAGTAATCACGATGAAGGACAGGTCTGACTCTGGCATTTGTCAGCCTGTGTTTCCCTACCTTCTGCCTGTGTGCTGGACTGGTTATTGCCCAGACCTTTACCCTGAACGCTGCAACTGCCTCTTGCTGTATCGAAGTGTTGTTCAGGCACTACGTCTGTTTCTCTTGACAGCCTTTCCTGTGAAGTGGAGTCACATATGCTTTGGCTGGTCCTCTTCCAAATTCACCAAGTGTTGGCGCTGAGATGAGAATATTCAAGCTATTGACTGAAGTATGCATGCACACTTTTTAGGGTGAATCCAAGGAATCGAGAAAGATAATCATTAAGGCTCTACTGGCATGTTATCTAGAACTATTTCCAGTGAAACATCTTCGAAGAAACTGCTACTAAGAGGATCAAGCACAGACATTCCAAATGGCAGGACAATCTTTCAGCATTGCAGTTAGCACATGACTGTTTTAAAACTCCCCTGAAACCTGGATAACTTATGTAATGATATTTATAATGCAGAGTCTGTGGACAAGGCTTAATTTACTTACTTTTAAAATTGCTCCTTTTCCAAAAGCATTTATGATTGATGTAACCACTGCTGATGCTTTTGTACAGAAGAGATGAACCACATGTCTCAGTCCGTGAGCCTGTGTTGATGAAATATTTTCCTGCTGTCTTCTGCCCCATTCATGATTTTCCCCATGCACTACTTCCAGCCTTGACTCTGTTGGTCCCTGCAGGTGGCCACAAGATTTGCTTCTGTTGGCCGCTCTGGCTGATCCTGAGGATCAGCAGGGCAGATGGGGAGCCAGCAGCAAGGTGGGGATGGGAGGGCTAGTTCCCAGCATCCATGATGGGGAACAGGGCTGCTTGCCCAGCCTGCATGCCAGGGGCTCCTCCATATCCAATGCAGGCTGGCTGTTCACAGGTTTGTGTGAGATGGTGGCTGGGAGCACTGGCAGCTGCCTGGAGCCCTGTTTACATCTTGCTTCTTTTATCAGTGGCAGAGCTGCATTGGGATATTTTTGGCATAAAAGCTAAGTGGAAACATATCGTGTAAGTGTTCTCAAAATGGGAAGCTCTCAAGAACATACCTTAGATCTGGATAGAGAATATAGTCCTCTGACTTCACCTCAGCTGTATTTACTGCAATCTTCAGCTTTTCCCTCCTCTTTTGTCCAGTTGTGATAGGAAATTCTAGGATGCTGTTAGAAATACATGGATATGCCTAAGGAACTAATATGTATCAGCCTAACAAAATAGTGATGAGTGTAAAAGGAAAAAAATTACAAAAATAGCTGTGTAAAAATAGTTTTCTTTCAAGCAGCATTGATAATGCTATAGCAAGAAATAATGAAAAAGGAATAAATTTTGCTGGTAGAAGACTCTTTCTTTACTTCCCAGGAGCTCACACATCCCAGAAAAATCACACTGGTAGATAAAATGAGCAGAAACTCTACGTCTGATAGGTTCACATCACAGAGGTGATCTGTATCAGAAAAGACCTATTAATGGATAAAGACACACATCTGTGCGATTTAAAAATAGTGTTAGTAGCAGAAATTGACTTCAGTCTTGAATTTGATGGTTATTTTAGTAAAGGCCATATATTTGTATAGCAAGTGTGTCAGTCATCGAGTAGCTGCACATTACTGCAGCACCCAGAGACCCTTGTTGGACATGCCAGAGCTGTTTCAGGAGAGAGAGACTCAGCCTGTAGTTTTCTGTAGTACCCATCTGTCTCTATTACCTCTCTACTACTCTCTCTACTACCCAGCCTGTGGTTTCTCTGTCATTTCTCTGTGGTTTCTCTGTCGTTTCTCTGTGGTTTCTCTCCTCACCAGTTCTTCACTTGTCCTGTTCTTCCCAGGATGTGTTGGACGGATATGTTAAGCTTCAGGAGTCTAACTGTTGTCATCTGCCCATGGACAGTTCTTCACAGGGGCATGGGACAGGACAAGAGACTGCAAAGGTCCATCCCATTGGGAGGTTGGCTAAAGAGATTCACAGCACGGCCTGGGCATGGCCCAAATGGTGTTCTCTCAAACCTGTAAGAGCTCTGGTTATTGGACAGGCTCTGATCTGTCCGTGTCAAAATATTGGTGTTTCCAGGAGGCAATGTTGTGGTGTTCAAGCTTGAAGGTGACAGTGGATGAAAATTTTTTCTTAAATAAGGAATAAACCTAAAATTTGTCTGTATAAAGAAGGAAAAAAAAAAAAGAACTATTCTATATGAATTTCCTTTTCATAAGAAAAGAAGGAATAAGCTCAAAGGACTGCATTTCATCATTCCCCTATAATGCCAAGCAGTCCACTTTCCAGCTACGGAGGACGAAGATATAGCCGGGATGTAGTTTAGTTTCATGTTATCAGTATAGTAGCATGCAGTGTAATAGGAGAATAAATAATGTGGTGTGCAGGTGCAAGGGGACACCAGCTTACAGGCAAGCTTAGTCTCAGTGGCGAAGATGGAAGAATGTGACCTCCACTGCAGTGTTTTATCTGCTGCGCAGATAAATGCATCTCACCCAAGAAGCCTTTCAGGCAGTACTCTGAGGAAATTCCTCATCAAGGGAGGAATGCCCAGAGGAGAGAGATAAAGAAACACAGAAGGTCCCCCTAATGCCATTACCCCATTGTCCCAGCAGCAGGTGAGTGAGGCTCTTTTGTCTTCAAGAGTAAACCCCTGTGGCTTGGGACTGAGTGCAGTCACTGTTTAGAAATGCCTTGGCACTACTGATGTTATCAAGAATGGCAGGGTTCAGAGGCAGCAGGTGCTAAAACACCACCCTGAAAATTAAATTGGAATCTGGAGTGGAATTAGGGAATAATTTAGATAGGGGGGGTCCTCCAGAGGTCATGTAGTCCAATCTCTTGCTCAAAACAGGGTGAGCTTCAGGCTTAGATGAGGTTGCTTAGGGCTTTGTTCAAGCGAGGTCTTGTTCCTGCTCCCCTGCTGCCGGTGCCTGCCCCATGTGTGCACATCAGTAGGTAAAGAAAATACCTTCTCTCTGTCTCCAGCAGCAATATGCTTCCACTCACTGCTGCTGAGGAATCCGCATCCTTCACAAGCTTGGCTGTCACCCTGAGATGCCCACCCTTTGCCAGTTGCCCCTGCAGTCTCTGCCAAGCCTCTGTATCCCCATCTGCTCTCCCATAGGCTTGGTGCCCCAAGAAGGCTGTGCCTCCCCAAGGGGAGACGACCTCAGCCACCCCAAAAGGCACCCAGCTCTGCCCAAGTGGACAGACACATCCCCCTCAGGAGCCCTGTCCCATAAACGGGAACCAGGATGTGAAGCTGCTCTGTGCACCCTTCTTACTCTCCAGACTGCCTGTCCCTCTGGCAGTTTCTCATCATGTTTTGTGGCTCCTGGCTGAGACATTTGCAGTGTGGGAACTACAGAAGCCGTGAAATCCTACCTCCCTCCTTCTGCCCCAAGCAGGGTCAGTCAACCTGGGAAACCTTTATAGCTGCAGGTAGGAAATGGCAAAATGTTTTCTGGATCACAACACTGGCAAACAGAACAGGAAAACATATTTTAAAAGAAACACAGACCACCGAGATTGTGTCTTAGTACTGTCCCATTCTTCCTCTGGCCTGAGCAAGCACTGTCCTGCTCTGCTAGTACCCACCCAGAATAATGTCCTTAGCCTGTTACCTCATGACCCGTCTCTTTGCAGCGTATTTCTGGATCTCCACCAAGCACGATTTACTTGTCTTTGGCTTTCCCATCTAACCCCATCATATTTATAAGTTGTCTTTCAGTACTGGCAATGGTCATGGCTACCCACCTCCTTCATTTGCTTTTGAGATTTTCAAACAGGACCGTCTGTGCTATGCCCTATGCTGCTCCTGATGCCTGGAGGCAACGTCCTTCAGAACCTTCATTAAATCATGCCTTTGACATGTCATCTACAGAAAACAGGACTGCAGATAGGTAGCAGTGTGGCTGACCTATGACTACTGATGACTCAGCAACATTATTTTCTTATTTCCCTTTATCCCTTCATGGGCCCATCCCTATCTATTACAGAAACATCAGGTTTCACCTCTGAGAGTCAGCCCTTTTCCCTTAACCCCTCGCCTGCATGGTGTCTGTCAGACCAGGCTGGCAGGGGATGTCCAGGCGCAGAGTGGTCCAGTGTCCTTGTCTGCCAAGGAGTTTCACTGGTGACCCTCCCATGCCCAAGGGGTGCAGAGCCATCAGGTGGTCCCCTGGTGGGCAATGTCTGCTTTCTTTCCTGGGCTGGTGCACGCAGCCACTGAACTGGGGGAAGCCACAAGATCTGCTGTTTACGCTGCTTTGTAATGGAATTGTAAATTTTCAGACGCAAGGAAAGTGCTTTTGTTCTGAGCGATATAATGCCAAATATGATGGGGATCTGCTGTGGCTCAAAAGGCCTGTTTCTTCAGTGATGCAAACAGTAAATACCCCTTAGTCATTCAAAATTTATCATTTTTGTGGTGAGCAATTCATAGAAATTCTAGTCTGATCATTTGACTGACGAAGTACAAAGCAGCACCCCAACTTTCAACCAAACTTTCAGAAGTTTTTAACTTTCTGCCAGTGTGATCAAAAATAAGCTCACTCCTTGAAAAATAACCAGAAGAAAGATAGCCAGAAAGATAACCATCATCTTTCAGACTTCTAAATGATACCCAAATTGGGACTTGAGCTCAAAGCATTTTTAGCCCCTTTGTTGTCAAGACACAGAGGAAAAGATTACAGATGCGGGAAGGATGTAAGAAGTAGAGCAAGCACAGGTCATTTCTATAGTCCTGGCTTTGTCTTAGTTGTTGTAGAAGAAGGCACTAACACAACTGACAGGCAGAAATCTTCAGCAGCAGTGAGAACAAGTGAGAACCATCTCCAACCTTGGTGTGGGTCTGTGTCTTGGAAAACTCAAAGTAGAGAGCCTCTCGTGTAGAAACAGGAGTCTTTCAGTAAGGCGCCACATACAGATGTAAAATTTAGATCAACTTTTCCAATTTTTACACACAAAAAGGTAAAATGCTTTTCTTGATGGGTCTCCACCTTCATGAATTTATAACAATACTAGCACGTATTCTGCCCAGCTAGTAAATGCTCTCTGCACCTCTGCTGTAACAGGAGGGACAATGACCCAGCTGGTGTTATTTCTAGGGCTGGTCAGGCTGCCACTGCACTTGAAGTGATCCTTGATAAGATTTCAAGTGAAAGAAGGAGGGAAAGACAGAAAGAAAGAAGGCAAGGAAGCCTCCCCCACTTCAAATTCTTCAGGCTGACCTGTCAGCTTCTATGTTACTACATTTGGACTTGAATTTCTTGCCAAGGTCAGAGCAGATTAGGAGCTGCTTTCATATCTGACAGAAATACTACTCCCCGGTGAACAAGGAGGTGTAGCTCCAGCATCTTTAAGTGGAAAGAAAAGTTCAGTCTTCTCCAGTCATTAGCGTAGAGTGCACAGGGGCCTCCGAATATTAACTCTGGTCAGCACCAGTGGGTCATCTTCTCTCCGTAATCCCACATCCTCCCCCTCTCTGCTTGGATCTGAGCTGCAGACTCAAAAAGCACGACTGAACATACCAGAAAAACAGTGAGATTTGAAGGATCATATGATCATCTCATGATCACCAGTATTTGTTTCTTTTTATGCTCTTTGCGGGAAATATATACTACTTTTTTCTAAATTGCCCTTAAAACACAACATCAGAATTATGTGCAGCCAGGCAAGAGCTTGATTTCAAGAGTGACCTCAGGACTCACATTTCCTCTTGCGTGAAGCTCAATTCACATTTGTAGGGAACTTGCTCAGTGGGAGACATGTTTTTCTTAAATGTTCAACAGCTGCATGGAAGCTAGGCAGCAGGAAAAACACAGGGGTAGGCAAAGGATAAAGATAATAATACTGTGTTACCCCCTTGTCTTTTAAAACTCCAGTTCCCTCAAATAAAACGTAAGAAAATCTGGAAGTCCTGATGTGATGAGACCAAGGCACACTGGATGAGTGGCTTGCCAGAGGTCATAAAGGAGCCTGAACAAAGAACAACATGCATCATTCAGCCATGTTTACAAAAATGTCTAGCTCCACCAGAATTAGTAATTGGATGCCAGAATACCAAAGTTTTTTCAGTACAGAACTAAAGAACACAGGGCTGAGAAAATGCGATGTGAAAACAAAAGGCAGACAATTTTGTAAAGTCTTTAGAGCAGACTGGCAAAGTAAGAGGGTTTGCTGAGGAAAACGTCCGGAGAAGATTTCAGTACCAGAAAAGGAAGGAGACTGTAGTAGTCAGCAGGTGACCACAAATCACTAAAAATCAGTGTTAACCAGAGTTTTCCATTTGCCCACTTGGCTTCCCATATGTCATTTTACATGTCACAGACTGAACTTGCACCCCTTTTTTTCTTTGCCTCAATGATAGTTTACAGCAGTGAGAGGAGCCACTCAGAATAATTCAGAAGAAGTATTTCCCTGGTTTACTTTCCTTGTGTGGGATGCCTCGCTCAGCTGGAAATCAATCTTTGTGCATCTCACAACAGGGAAGGAAGGGGAAATTAAGAAGAAGATAGAGAGAAAGCAAGGAAGAAAAAGAAGCAAGGAAGTCAGGAGTGGCAGAAATCTAAAGAGACACAGGGATGATAGTTATGGACTCCAAAGACAGATGAAGCAAAGGGCAGGTAGGAGGAAGCAATGAAAATCAGTGAGACCCAGAGAGGGCAAAGAGGATAAAGGAATGAGGGAAAAGGAAGCAATTTTTTCAAAAATGTAGTGTTTGGTTGAAAAATGAATGCAAAATAGTCACAAGAGTTTTAACCTAAGCTGATAAAATATCAATAAACACTTTTTGGACAAAATCAGGAGTTACTGCCTCATCAGTGTGCCCATAGCCCTTTGCTGGGTCAATGGGCTGACCCCTCACTCTGCGCCTGCCCATGTGTGGTGGTGGGGAGGGATGGAGATAATGCTGACGGAAATGAGTTCCTCTTTATCTGGCCTGGCTCTGGCTGCAAGACTAAACAAGCTGAAAATACTCCTTAAAGGTGATAGGTCTTCAAAAAACACGATTAACAACTTCAAGATGCCCTTCCAGGAACCAGCAAGACAATTTGGAGGTTGCAGGGTTGGTTTATCCTACAAGGATTCAAAGTTTCTCGAAACACATAGACTCGAAAGCAGGCACGTCTGTCAGGCCATGGAGAGAAGCATCAGCTGTGTTCCTCTGGCCTTATGAGGAGTGGGTGCTGGCAAAAGCCGACAGACAGAAGGGGGCTTTGTCCTTCAAGTGGTTCGTAGATAACTTTCATCTGATGCTGCAGAGGCAATGACTTGGGGACCAGAGATGTCTTGGAGAAATACTTCTGCAGAGAAGTTCCAGGCATGGCAGCAGCCCTCTGAGGAAAGCCAGATGTGGTACCCGCATGAGTGCTACCCTGTAGCTTGTTTCTCATTGTATTAGAAGCTGTAAAATTGCCGCTGAAATTGTCAGTACTGGTTTGGGTCTCATCCTGTGATGGTAGCATCAAAAAAAATAAAATCTTGCCAGCAAGATATGAACCCTCTGGCAAAACTTAAAATCAGTCCTTTTGTATAATTCTCCTCCTTGTTTTCAGACCTGTCCTCAGATTTAAGTGGTATCATGCAGTAGCTCCGTAAATCCCTCTGGCCACTCTATCCAACAACCTGCAAACTGCTACATTAGGAGCATGAGCAGTTAACATGGACACTACATGATAACAAAGCTCCAGTGGACTTTACCAAAGTTTGCTCTCAAAAGCAATCAGTCCTGATCTGAATTCCTTCCCAGAAAAGCCGAGTGTGGGACTGGAGCATTCCCAGAGGACTCTCAGCTGCATTAGAGACATGGTCTGTGCCTGGAAGGTGTTTCTTAGCACGAGCTCTTCACAAATGGGTGCACACATGGCATGGAAGCCCACCAGTGGGGCAGTGGGTCTCCTCAGGTCCATTCCCTGTGTGGGCAGAGCTGTCTGTGTTGCGTGGGAAGGTCCCCTCTCCACCAGCACCAGCACCAGCACAGGTCCAAGTTGTCTTTCCAGCTGGAGACTGGGAGTTTTGTGCCTCCTTTATTCATTAGCGGTCTCTTCTCAGTACTAAAGTTACCCAACCTATATTGAAATAAGTTATTATTAAAACTTATAGTTACTCTTTTCAGGTCTGAAGTGCTGGGCACACCAGAAAGTCAGAGACAATAAGTGGTGCTTCGCATGGGTTTTTTATTTTTGTACACGTTTTTAGTGCCAAGCCGGGCCCCCAACATGTGCTACAGGGGCTGAGCCCTGCATTTAAATGATGCCTGTGAGCCTCAGTGTGGCTGCATGCCGCCCATGGAGGTATAGACAGGGATCAACCAGTGTGATGAAAATTACAGGTTAAAGCCAGCTCCTCTGTCAGCTTGTGACTGTGAGGTCAGGAGTGATGGGAGCAGAGGCACTGTCCACTTGGATCAGACTAAAGTCTCTTCAGGTCCACGGTGTGGCACTGATACTGTTCAATACCAGATTACTACAGGGGAAAAGATCTCTTGATGAATGTTTCTGAAATTGCTTTCTATTTCATAGGGTATGGTTTTGCTAAGCTCTGTTATGTAGTGGATGACAGGTTTCTTGAGGAATAAAGTGTTGCTTTTTTTTTTTTTATTTCCCTTACTGTGTATTTTAAATCTGATTTCCAGAAACAGTAAACATATTTGGAAACTACCCCACATCGTGTTTTTGTGGTGTCAGGAAATAAACCTTGCAGTGGAAAAAGTGATAATATTTTTTAAGGTTTTAACCACCCTCTATCTAACACTATGTTTTTTCATTTTAAACTCTATTTGAATGACAGCTATGTCTGATTAAACTACTTTGAACATTACTTTAATTTCAAATCCATTGATCGTTGCCCCAAAGCACTACCTGCCATACCCCAAAAGTAATGTGAAACAGGGGTGTAAGCTAGATGATTGGTAATATTTTTTCCGTCTGAACATCCACACTGCAGTATCAAACATATATTCAGATTACTCCTCTGTCCCAAGGGGTTTTTCCCATGATTATCGGATCCCTGTCAATCAAACAGGGTGTCTACATCAGTCCCAAAGGCGATGTAAAGCTGACCAGAGCCATATTTCTGCAGATTCCCCAAAAGGCACAGGCAAGAGTACTTTTCCCCACTGAGGGTCAGAAATGCTGCAGAAGTTAATTGACTTTATATGGATGCTGCAGGCTTCCCATCCATCAGCAACAAGAATATTTTTTCCAGGGATGGATGGTGGTGCAGAGGCAGAAATTCCCTGTAAGTAGGGTAGTTCTGGCAAAAAGATTCCCTTCTCTCATGCTCCCATTCTCCATGACGGAAGTACATACAGTATCAGTGGTACTTTCAGTATATTAAACTATTCTCATATGTATATGTTAATTCTCTTGCATTGTCCTTGTAAGGCTTGGAAGCATAATTTTTTAGTTCTGGGAATTTTTATGGGGGGGAAGCGGTGTCCCTAGCTTTTGTAAGAACTTATTTTTTTGACTATGAAAGAGAAGTTTGGTTATTTGATAGATTTGTAGACGCAGGGTAATACTGCATGAAAAAGCAAATGCAAACCACCAACTCAGAGATGCATATGATGGTTAACTGCATGTAGTGTTGGTTCATGAGATGTTAGTTAACTATGGTGCCCTGTTGAACCATGGCTCTGCTTCCACCATGGAATCATAGGAGTGGAACAAATCGTACAAAATCACCAACTTTGCGTCTCTGGCCCAAGGGAGGATCAACTGTAACTGAGCTATTCTTGACTGCTGCTCATCCGTCTGGTTCTCAAAGACCTCCAGAGATGGAAACATTTCAGTTTCCTAAAATAATCTCTCCACACTCTGCAGTGGGGCCTGGAACTTGCACAGCACCCCATCCACTTCTGTGAGAGGCCAGGGATCTGCCCGAGACTCTGTGGAGAGCTTTAGGGAAAGGGAGGAGAAAGGTTTTCTGCTCTCTGGCTCTGCTTTGAGTCAGCACCACCACTCTTGTTCATAGCTTTCACTCTCCTCCTTCTCCTGATCTCGTCTGCTAGACCCCCAAAAGATGATGTATTGCTCCCCCTCAGCTTCCTGTCATGACTGTGATGTGAACTGGATCCCTGAGAGCACCTGCATAAGGAAAAAACCTGCAATTCTCCTGGCCAGTGGCAAATAAGGATTGTTGACTGGAGCAGGGGAGGGGAATGGTGTTCACAGAAAGATGGCTGGAGTAGTTTCACTGGGTTTGCTGCCAGAGCAAATGGTCATGGAAGGGAACTCTAACTCACATTTCTCACTATTTAACCAACAGCAACTGGTCTTAATTGGAATGTTCCAGAGGTATTGTTACTCTTCATCCAGTCTTCCGAAGAGCACCCTCCATTTGTGCTTCATGGACTCCTTTCCCATGCACCTGTACGAGGATCAGTCTGAGCCTCAGCCTCAATAAAACCACTTCAGATCCCTTTTACAAAAGATGCTAGTTCTGTGTCATGAAGCAACCTATTACTAAAAATACCTCAAATTAACTTTGATAATTTCAACTCAAAATCATTGAGGTATTTTTGAGTACCCTAACTAGCTATTTTTTCTCTTTCTATTGAACTTTGCATAACCTTACAAAAAGCAGAGCTAACTTAGACAGTTTTAGGAAAGTGAGAAAAAGTACTGCCCTCAAGCCCTGCCTGTGGTGCTTTCTGGTGATGTTTTGTTCTGGAGGAGCATTTCACAGCAGAGATCTGATCCTCGGCATTGGTGTTTACAGTGGAAGAGCTGCCAGATCCATAAATATGGAGACTAACGAGCACAAGTATGCTCAAAATGTTTCTTTGCGAATCACACATAATTTCCTTATCCAAACTGAGGGAACATTGTGTTGCTAATGCAGTACACAAGGTCACCTCAATTTGTGAAGTAAAACTTCTTTTCTCTTTGCTGGTTTTGCTTTCAATGCCATCATGTTCCAAGTCCCAACATTGTTTTACAATGTCTCTCTTGCTAGTTTTCCAGGTATCCTGGATGGGAGACATTTGTCTATCCCTGACCAGAAACAAATGAGTTTAGTCAGAGATTTTCAAAACAATAAAGTTTTTTTTTTTAATACCACAAAATTTTCTGTTTGAAAGGAAATATTCCAAGATGCCTTACTATAAGGCATGTTCCTGCTCTTCTGAGTAACAGCTGCAGCATAGCTAGAGGAGTTGCACAGGTGAGAGACACTAATGAGTGGGTTAATAAAAAATGTTTTTCTGTTTGTTTTCATATCCCTTCATTTTTCAGCCACTGGCTTGTATGAGATGGAAAGCAGGGTGGATTCAGCAAGTGTTTTCTCATTTTGTAGCATTTTTCCAGCATGTCTAGACTCAGCAGGAGTATCCGTGGCTCTTCACTTGAGCATACGAAGCAGATGAATAATTTAGTTGTTGGTTATTGAAACCTTATGCAAGATGCAAGTAAAATGGTGAAAAACCAAACAGCTGAGTACCCTGTTTTTCATGGGACAGCCTCAGTTGCAGTGTGATGTCCAAGTGTAACGCTCTGTGGTATCTATCCAGGGAGGAAATACTTTGGAGCATTTCATTAGATAAAAATATGCAGCCAAGAAGAATTCCAGCAAATGGTAATGCTCTGCTACAGATATAAGACATTGTTCAGGAGGGTCTCTGCAAAAGCAATCTTAATCCTCTTAAATTTTTGGGCTCTTGATGCCTATTCTTCCTGGCCATTATAAACTTAATAATTTTTTTTTTTTAGTATTTTCAGTGTTGTGGGGTAGGATCTCTGGAGACAGTAGAGACATGAGATAATGTGAGGTTACTACAGATGCTGTTAGTCTTCAGTGCAAGGATTTGATTAGTGCCTCTAAGAGCTCTGATTTTATAATGCCATCCATTTTTCAGAGAAAAAACCTTTCGTAAGCTCTGACCCAATTGTTACAGAAGCCAAAGTGAAAAATTAAACTCTAAATGCATAGAATAAATATGGTTCTGTGTAATTTTTCTTGAGTGACCATTAGTTTCTGCAAAGTTTCTTACTAATTTTCCTGTCTTGTGTAAACAAACATGGTAAGGGAGTGCCACATAAAATTTAATGTCAGTATGATTAAAAAAAAAAAAAGAAGGTTTATTTCTTTCCCTTTTTTTTTTGTTTTGTTTTGTTTTGTTTAATGATATTTGTTTAGGTTTCAACAAGCTTTGTTATGCTTGCAAATGCTCATGCTGAAATAGTCTGTTGGGGCAAGAGAGCCAGAACTGGCAGGGACTGCAAAAAGTTCAGCTACAAATAAAAATTAACCTGATGTCTGTTTACAGAATCTAGGCAAAATACAAAAAGTAATCACAGAGTATTGTGAAATAGCAATTAAACTGTTAGATTAATTCACTTTTAATAGTCCAGTAACGTAAAGTTTTTTAAAAGAGTCTTTAATCTGGCACCACCTCTACTCAGGAATGTACTGCTGCAATCCAGAAACGCAGAAAAGCATTACATGTGTCAGTAGTTTAACCAAATCAGGGAAGATGTTTGAAGATATCTGAAATATGAATTACATGAGATCAATCTGGCATTCCAGGCAAAGCATGACCATCTTGTGAAGTTGGAAATGTTAGGTGTTACATCTTGATCTGAGAGAGTTACCTTTTGCACAAACGTGAATATAATCACCTGTTGTTAACAAAAAAAATAAACTAAAAAAAATATGTCTTCTGAAAAGGTGAACAGAGGGACAACTATAGGGGCAGAAGGGGACATGAGTGTTTCTACAGCTAGTTTCAGGCAACACTTTGAGATGTATGAGGAGGATTATTGGATGATTTTGCAGATGTTCATCAGCCCTGTCTTTCCATATCGTAAGTATCTGTCTATGGGTCAGTTTACTTTTATTAGCTTGCCCAGATAAATATTAACTCTTATACTATTATTCCACATACATTGTTATACTCTTGTATGCTGTGTAGTAGTTGTTATGTTATAGCCACAATAGTTTTAAGAGTTTAAGCAAACTGTGGGTTGAAGGGAGAAAGTACAATTTCATTAGACTAACAAATGTTACTGGAGAAAAATAAGCAGGTCTTTCATCATATAAGCTCCTCTTCAGAGTTACATGATTTTTTCAATTAAAATGCCATTTGCAGTTAAATGTTTCTCTTCAGCTCTAGTAATTGTTATATGACCCATGTTGACAGGATAAAATATTTACTTCTGTTTCTTACATGTTTATGGTTATAGTAGTCTCATGCCTACCTTACATCTTGCACTGATTCAATTGTCAGTTT
This sequence comes from Rhagologus leucostigma, assembly GCA_013397725.1. Lineage (NCBI taxonomy): Eukaryota > Metazoa > Chordata > Aves > Passeriformes > Rhagologus > Rhagologus leucostigma. Next base: position 1,690,043 of record VZTD01002352.1, read on the forward strand.
GACCTGAAACTACTTAATTCAGCCAGTGCAAAATTGTTGTGATCCCTCCTTTGAACTGGATTTACTTGATTTGGACGGGTTCAGGTAGATGTTGGTTTAAGCTGAACTGAAGTAAGTCACTCTCATGTGGCATCACATGGGCTTCCTAACAATATAACTGCTTTGGTTAGTGAGCCTTGGAGTTTGATTTCCCTTTTGCTAAGATAGATGGCTTGTTTGCTCTTTTCAAACAAGTTTTCTTGCAGATGTAAGCGTGCCCACTGTGATGTGCTCGTGATGGTGGCTGTGCTAACCCAACACTCCTCTCCACCTGCAAACTCTGTCCCTGGCACTGACCTGCTCTGACAGTGCAGATACAGTGGCCAGCTCGGGATTTACTGACACAAGAGAAGGTGAAGGGAGGTGCCACTGCCCCCAGCCCTCTCACCACGTGCTTTGCCCCTAGAACTGATAAAGGAGCAGCCTCATCCCAAGCATTCACTTTCAGTCGTATCCGGCCCTGTGAAAGCTACATCTGCCCTGCAGATATGGGGGATGATGGCTGTGGCAGCCAGCGGGTGTGAGGAGCTGTGAACCCACATCAACATCCCTGTGTCAGCAGAAGCATCTCACACAGACAAGCCACGCTGCCAGATCATCATATTTACTGCGGTAGTTTCTTCATTTTGGGGAAGGGCGCATTGTTTTACCCACAATGTCCTGTACGATTTAAGAAAACGTTCAAAGCTAAAGCAGCTTTGGTGGTGAAGCTGCCAAGGATTTAAAACATTCCAGTGCTGGCAAAGCACTCCAATTGGAAACATGTCAGTATATGGAGGAGTCCTATGCACGTGCTCACACAAGTTAACATTGACCTACTTAAATTGATTTAGCGTGTGATTTTAGCTCACTCATAGCAGTGTCACAGCTGAGACATCAGACCCATAATGACTCCCCTCCTAAAAGCATTACTGGCAGCGTGAACTCTTAGCGAGGAGGAGGAGTCTGGTCTCTCCAGGCTGGATGCAGTTCGTTCCCAAAGTGAGGCATATATGTTTGTTGGCTTACGCTGTGATTGATGCATTGCTGCTCCTGCGTGTTGCACAAAGCTTTTGCAGCAATCACAGTGTTTGCTGCAGCGACGCCCAGGACGAAGGTGGCCCAGCTCAGAGGAGCAGTGTCCCTCCCAGCAGCTGCAAGTACTGCCTACCACATTAAAGAAATGAAATCTCACTCTTTATCATGCAAATAAGCAAGGTTAATTCTCTACCACGGGAAAAACGTGAAATTCCCGTGTGACATCCCTTTCCCCTCCTCCCTTCTCACTGCAACCAAGTGGTGGAAAGGGACAGCCCATTTGGTACAGCAGCTAAGAGGAGGGGGGAAGGCAAGCACACCCTTGTTCTCCCACGGGAGCTTTCCCAAGGGCCTGCCCTGTTCCTGGCAGCATCCCAAAGACCCAGGCGCTGCAGACCAGAGTGTCTGCCTTTGATCTCTCCATCTTGACCTCAGAGCAACCCTGCTGCCACGCCAGCCAATACTCCCCACTGGAAATGAGAAAAAGAAGGAGAAGCTTTATAAAATATTTCTTCAGCTGAATTTTTGTTCATCTAGAGTAGGGGACATGTGGCGTGTCTGCCTCCTGTTCTCTTTGGTCTCCTTTTGTCAGCAGAGCAGGTTCCTGGGCCACAGCATAGCAAGAGGAGAGTGTGTCAGGAGAGTGCTGCAGAATCAGCAATCTGCCCAGCAGAGGACACAGGGATCCCCCTGACTGGGGAATGAAAGTGCAACCTGATGACACATCACTATTTTCACAATTGAAAGAGCAGTGGCATTTGATTTAAACATAAATCTGCAGTTCAATTACGAAGAGCTTCAAAATGTCTGACTTCAGAAGGTGATACTTTCATAATGGAGCCGCAAGGATCACAGATGTGTGAGAATATGGCCCTAGGGAGTACCATCATTTTCATTATTCATGTTGCCTGGCCTATTTTCTCCCCTCTTCAGGAAAGAACATGGGAGTGTATAAGCACATGTGTGCGTGTGCACGCATGTGAGAGAGAGGATATAGGTAAGTTACATTTTTCAAATAAAGTAGCTGGAAAATGTTGCTGATAATTAACCGTATATGTATTTGGCTTGTCCCACCATAGAGTGCAATACCCTCAAGCAGAGCTGTGGCTGTGTGACCTCATGCCACAGAGGCATGAATTTCTGGCAGTCCCATGATACCCTTATGTGAATGCCCTAGCTGCCACGGAGCTGTTGCTGATGGGAAGATTACAGATTCCTCTGCTCACAGGACAGGAGGGCCGCATCCACAGCTATTGTGGCCATTGGGGACTTCCAGTGACAAAGCCCTGAATCCGGACACCGGCAGGAGCACCCTCTGGGGCTTAGTGGGCTTGTCTGGGCAGACTCAAAGTCTGCTAGCAGAGGAAGGGTCCATGCAGATAAGCGTGAGGATGGGCCTCTCTTTTGCCTGGGGGTATGTTGGGCCCTTGGCAGGGCAACAGTGCTGTCACAGAGGGGATTGGCCTCTCAGCAGTGCCATATGTGAGCGATAGAACCTGTAAGCAGGTAAGTTACTGCATCCTGAGGGAGTAGTGCTATTAAATCTATTTAGCATCTTGTTCACAGCTGTGAAAGGTTTCACAGATATGAGCTATGCTGAAACATTTCTACCTGCTATGCTCTGGGAGCCAGTGTGTTGTCCAAATTCGAAGATCTCTTTTTTTTTCCTCATTCTGCATTCATCACGGGGACTAAATTAGCAGAGATAAACGGGTGGCAAACACTCCTCTCCTCCCCCCACCACGCCACAGCTGTGGCTGTGGTTCTGCTGGGTGCCAGCAGCTCATCCCTACTGACAGCTCCAGTTTCTTGCTCTTGACTAAACCATCCGCACATGAAATGGTGGCACTTAATGGTTCTCTGCACAACCTGCTTGGCTTTGACACGAAACTGCTTTTTAATGCATGTAGTGGAGATGTCTAACATTCCTACATGAAAGCATTACACTTTTGTAGCATTTCAAAGTGACACATACTTTTATATAAAAAAAAACATTCCACAAAGGTATAGTTCTAAGAGGAAAACAATTCCATTTCCAGCCATTATCATGCTTGTCAGTGGCAGCTTTTTATCTGCAGGGGCAGTGGGCACACACAGGTTCTGGTGGGGTGTCAGTGGCTGCAGTGGCTCTGGGGTGCACCCATCCCTAGGCAGGTCTAGGGGGTCACACTGTGCTAGCAGTGCTGGCAGCTGGGCAACTCTGTGTGTGTGTGAGAGAGAGAGAGAGGGAGGGGGAGAGAGAGACTCAGACCAGTAACTCAATCTGATGTGAGGAATCACTTTCTGTTTCTGAATCACGCCTGAACCCTTTGGAGAAAGTAATCATTAGGCTACTTGCAAGGATAGGGGCCACTTAGCATGACGGTGAAACACAAAGCTGGAGAGATAAGAGGTAAAGATAGCGTTTACTCATCATTCAGCCCATCTGGATTTGGTTTATGGTACACATTCCTCAGCATCTGTACTAGAGACCAGAGGATTTCCTTGTTTCCCTCAGCCTGTCTCTCAGCCACCCACCACTGCAGATGCAGTATGCTGTGTGAAAACTTTCTTTAAACTCTGTGTCCAGGGGAGTAACTTCCAAACACTGCTGGATAAGGATTCATGTAAGGACTGAACACCATCCTGCCTTCTTCCCTGCTGTTGCTGTGCCTTTTCTGCCTTTATCCACATGCACACACGTGCACGTAGAGGGGGGACTAAAATCTAAAATAGTGAGGATGCATCCTCCAGTGCCCTCTCTGATGGGAGGTTTGCCGAGGCTGGCCGCCTCCGGGCACCCCTCTGCCTGCTTCTCTCAAAAGGTGGTGTAGCAGAGACCTCCTGCCACAGCTTCATCAGGTGGCTCATCTGGTTTTAGGACAGCTGGTGCTGGGCCAAACACCGCCAGTGTCGTGGTGCAGGGCCCTGAGCTGGTGCCTGTCGGTGCTGCCAGCTCAGCCTTCTTCAAAAGCTTTCTCCAAGGGGTGGCGGGCAGGCTTTTTGCTGGATGGTGCATTGCCTCCAGGAGCTGACGGAGAGCCAAACCCAGCAAAAACACCGTGTGCTCTGACTAATGTGACAGAAATACGATGCCAATAAAGTCTGTACATCCAGGTGACCTGACAGTGCAGGGAGGCAATGACTGAACCACGGTGGACGCGTGTTGTGACCCACTTCACAAACACAGGGCACAGATGTCGCAGGTCAGGGACCCCGTTGAAAACTGGGAGCAGGGGAGAGGTGGTTAATACCTCCCTTCACTCAGCTATTGGCAAAGCAGGATTGCATCCACAGCCTCCCTGGAAACGTTTACCCTGAGTCTGCAATATGCAGATTAAAGGGATGATAGCCATCATACTGAGTCCTTCACCCCTTGGGAATACTCTGAAGCAGTGACTGACACACCCACTCCCACTTACTGCCTGGGGTACTATGGGTCTGCAGCACTTTTATCAGCCTGTTTTTGTTGTTTACAACTGTTTGAGGTTTGAAAATGCCCTGCTAAATGAAATACAGAGCCAAGCTGAGAAAATTCTAAATAGATTCCTATTCTGTAGTTGGCTGCATTTCTATGGAAATATAGATCACTACCCTAACCAAAACTTTTTCAATAATGAGATTAAAAAACAAGTTTATTTTGACTTTTTGCATTTGAAAGCAAGCACAAATTAATGTTAAAGGATATATGAAAGAACACATCTGTATCTCTGGCCAGAGATGAATGGACAGAAGGCATTCCAGAAGTGACATTACCACTCCTGCAGACCTAAGGCCACTGTTACTGTGTTATTGAAACTCAAGGTGTCTGAGACCAGAGAGGCTCTGTAGGAGCTGTAGGCACCAAGTGTGGGGGTGGTTTGTCCCAGTGGCATAGCACAAGGTAGTCAAAATATGGCTCAGGATCAGCAGGTTAAGTGATAATCACATCTACACTTATTTAAAAATAGCAAAGTCTGAGGTCACTCTGCAGAAATTGGTGTTAGAAATGCCACAAAGAATAATAAAGACCTGCAAGTCTGGTTATAAAAAGAGCAGTGGGAGGAAAGAAGGCAGCAGAAAGGTGGAGATTTATGAAGACTTCTTATAAGGTATTATGGTGAGAGCAGGGAGGAAAACCAGAATGTAGGTAGAGACATAGAGGGTATTTTTTAATCTCATATCTAAAGATGCATGTGCCTTACAGACAAGTGGTGACTCCAGCATATTGGTAAGGTCCCATGCAGAGAGGTACATACATCTGCAGGCGTCCCTTCCCATTCAGTGCTATGACATACACGTGTACCTTTCCCTGTAAATGCAGCGTCCTGTGGCTTTTATTGGTACAAATCGAGATTGCTCCATTTTGCAGGCATGGTCCTTTGTGTCTACTTACAGCTGTGCCTGTGTTTTATTAGGCTATTGTGTGTATTTTATAGAGGTTGCGCTGCAGAGATCTGTGCCACTAGCAGCAGGAGATGGGGATGCTGTCAGTCTGTATGGCCAGCATAGCAACCTTAGGTAACTGAGCACTAAACTAATCATCTTTTTCATGTCCTGGGATGATGTAGAGCAGGCTCATCACATGATCCGGCAAGCAGGCAAGCACTGCTGGCTTGAAAAGGAGGAAAAGAGATGACATGGTGGCGACTGTGCTCTCACTGAAGTGAGATGGTTGCCTACCTTTGCTGTGTTGAGGCAGCAGATTTGGTTATAAAGCTAAGTGAGAGAGGGTGATTGATTCTCAGCTAGTGAGGACTCACTGTACAGCCTTCAGCAAAGCATTTACCCTTTTGTTCTTGCTTGTTGCCACAGCAAAAAGGGAATATAAGCATTTTTTTTAGTCTTAGATGCGCTGTTAAACAAAACTGTCCGTGAGATGGTCTGAGAGGATTGCTTCAAGATTGCCATTGTTGTTAAAGGATTGCCCAAGGACAGGGTCCTCCCGGCTGGGAGGATTTAAAACTTCATTGTGAAGGCTTCAGTGGAAATTAAATACCATCCCAGCATTTGGGGTTTACCCCCTCTGCTTGAGTTGTGAGCTCGGTCCTGTGGACGTGTCGAGCATTAAAGCGCACTGGGGCTGATGCCAAAAGCCCAAACAGAACAGGAGGCAGAGCTGCTACCTGCTGACAGACCCTCTCCTGCCATTCCTCCTTTTTGGGGCAAAATGGAACAGTCTGATACCAGACTCCAGTTGGCCTGGAGAGAAATGGAAGGGGAAACTCTACCCGTTTCTGTCTGTTTTAAGGCAGGATGTGAGAGTGCTGCCTTCGCTTTGTTTTCCCTCCCTGCCCGAGCATCTTTGCATAAAGTCCCTGTGATCAATACTGATTAACTGTCTTCAGAAAAAAGGTCCTTCCTTCCTTTGTTTCTCCTGAGATAAGAAGCATCCCGATCCTGCCAGCCTGCCCTGTGGGAATTGTTAAATACTTTGCAGCCTGTAAAACCAAGTGATAGCTTTTGCACTGGACAGATGCATAGATGAGGTGACTCAGTGCGTAGCTCCTTAGACAGGAGCAAGGTTTGTTTTTCCAGCTGATACAGCTGAGGAAGAGGCCGAATTATTGAGCTGAGAATCCTTTAATTTCTAGATGTTGTAGCTGATCAGGTAAAAAATACCTTTGCTTCGAGTCTGGCTTTTCTTACTCTTTAGGCTTTGTTTAAAACCAGTAGCACCCCTATGATTAGTTAATATTTCATTTAAATGGGAAAAGAAATAAAAGGCCGGCCACAACAAATGGTTCTAGTGCACAAATCTCATCCAGTGACACAGCAGCTGTGAAACAAAGCCAGTCACCCAAGAGCAGCAGTTAAATGGTAAGGGATGGAGCTGGAGTTCACCGCCTTAGTGAGATTTATTTCATCCTCCCAAGGAAAACTAACCTTGGAAAAAATAAAACAGTAAATACTTCTTCTTTCTTCTGGTTGACAGTTTACTGCTTCTGAGAAGCGGTGGTTTATGGACGACGAGAGCACCAGACAGACTGCAGCAAGAGGCGAAGCAGAGAGAAAACGGGAGATGCTGTAGGGAGAAGGGAGGGAGAAGGAGTGGGCAGGACCACCCTTTCCAGCAGGAGCAATCCTGCAGTGAGGGGAGAATATGATTTAGGTTAGATTTAACACGGCAAAAACTACTTCAGTTTGGAGGGCTGTGGCGAGGTAGACTTGGAGTGGGTGATACGATTCTCTCTTCTGCATCCCACCACTCTTGCATGCACACAGCTATCAGCACCAGCAAGGTTTTAAACTTGATTTTTGAACCCAAATTTTTCCTCGTGGACTGTAATAATTTTTCATTTGGGCATGTACTTTGTTTCCTCTTTAAATGCTGTGTTTATTTGATTGACCATAATGGCTCCTCAAATTATACTGTTGTGTTATGTATTGGTTGGGGTTTTTTAACATTACAGTTATAATGGGACCCTCGTGAATCTCGTGGATGATAATACAGAGGCATTCTTTCCCAGTTTAAATGATACTGTAGCATCTTGGCACATTTGGAGGTCAGGCAGTGTGGCAACATGATGAAAACTCCTGTTAAATGAATCATTTGTCCTTTTGTAATTGGGCTTCTTGGCACATCTTGCTGAGAAAGTGAGTTGCTTCAGCCCTAAAAAACTCAAGTTCACAATGTTCACTCAAGTATCAAATCAGTATCTGTGCAAAAGGGGAATAAGCATTTGTGATATTAATTCCCTTCTGTCTAGGAACAACTGAGACGTCTTTTTTATTTGCCTTTTTCTTTCTCAGCAGCAATGTGCTCTCTGTTATATGAGTAGGGCAGAATGAATGGGCAAGAAATTCTAAATCTTTACCCAAACTTGCAAAAAGGCTCAAAACTATAATGTTTAACTGCTGTCATTTATTTGTGAACCTTTGCACTTTGGAAATTTGGCCTAAATTTAAGGGAATTCAGTGTGAGAGGTTGCTCACGGGATACTTTTGACACAGTTAAAAACTGGAACGTGCTTAGAGCCCTCTGCTTTCGGAAGAAGTTTGTACAGGTATTTAAAAATTCATGTCCTCAGTCAACCTTCTGGGCCTTTAGAAGCTTGCCAGAACTGGAATATGGGCTGTCACTCTGTCAGAGAACATTAAGCCAAAGTGCAAGCTATTTTCAAGATAGAAATAATAATTCACCCCCAGGATATAGCAACTTAAGCAGTGGCTGCATTAGCAGCCTGCCAATGGAGGCTGTGTACCACCACAGGTCCTAGGTCAGCTCTGGAGGATGCTGCAGCCACAGGTCCTGTGGATCTGCCTCCTTCCTTGCATTGTTCTGAACAATTTTTAGTGGTAGTAAAGAAATGGGTGGGGGAAAATATCAGAGAGAGAATAATGCTGAGTGACTCTTCACTTAAGATATTTACCGTAACCTTTTTTTTTTTTCCTGACTCAGTGATTGGAAAACCAAGTGGTGTTTCAGTTGTGATACCAGATGTTTGGAACCCCTTGTTAGGAAAGATTTCAATGATTTTATTTCATATTTTTGAGAATCTCCTAAGGAAATATCTTTATAATATTAGGCTGGAATTTAGAGGTACTGCTCACAGTGAGCTAAAGTTTTGCTTACTTATTTATACTCCCATTGACTTATATTTTTCATACTCTCATTAGTTACATTTTTCATACTCCCTTTTTTTTGTTGCGTATTAAAATTGTGACCTTTAAATTCGCTTTTCCATCGCGTATAGTACCTTTTTGTTACTTATGTTTTTAGGAAGCCCCAGACTGACTTAAACCTCAGGTCTGGCACTGCAGATACAGCTCAAACAGTGTTGGTGCAGCTCATTGGGTAAATTATTATGTGGCCTTAGTTTCATATTACGTTAGACTATAGCCATAATTGCTGGTAATTCAATATGACAAAGGAAAGGAAACATCATATTCAGCAAATTAGGCTTCATGTGACGGCATTACTTACGAAATGAACAGTTGGTCAAGGACTTTTAAGGACTATAAATAGCAGGAACCTGTAAATTCAAATAGTGGAGTTTTTAGTGATGGAAAGCAGAAGCGTTGCAGCTATTGGCATAGCAAGGCAGAACCCTCCTGTGGTCTTCAGGGCTGAAGGGAGAAGTAGGTGGATCACATTCATTAAACATACCAAGGGAGGGGTTTTCTTTTAAAAATTTCCGTACTTCTGATCAGTGAACAGCAGTGCTTTGGGAGTCACTGGGGTTTGCTCTCGAATTTAAGTTCAATAATATTTCTGGGTGAAAATCTGCCTCTGCTGAGAGCAGCAGGAGCTTTGCTATTGATTTGGCTGGGAATAAGGTCTCACCAAGCATGGCAGGGCAGGGAGGATCTTGACTTTTCTTTTCACAAACTTAGAGGACGTAAAGAAGGCAGAAGAGGTCTGCGCCAAGACTCTTCCCAGGACTGCCGAGCTCAGTGAAAATTGCTTTGCCTTTGTTCATGTTTCCCGTGTTGAGGGCTCACTGGGTGTCTGGAGGTGGCAAAGCAGAAGGATTTAGCATCACCCAGAGTCTCCGCCCTGAGCTGTGTTCCCCCAAAGAGCTGCCCTCACCCCCATGTCTTGCTGCCCACTGCTGTTGATGGGAACTCTCGTCACGCCTTTTCTGAGGAAAAGGATTGGGTTTTGCTACACCGTGGAGGTTTTAATCCTTTCTGATTTTGATGTAAAAACTAAAATCTAAGTGCTTGAGTCCTGACAGAAAATTTGGCTTCATTGTGAATTTTAGTTTCTTTTTATCTTGTTCACATATTTATTCATTAATGTCAGGCAGGAAAAGGATTTTAAAAGTATTCAAAGAATGATAGAAATACAACCATTTCCTATCATTTCCCCGTGGAAAACACAAAAAGCTGAGAAAATAAATCCTCCCCTGTTCTGAGACGAACATTTGAAGATCTATTTATTTCCATTTTTCATCTTGAAAAATAAATTTCTGAAATGTTTTGTCCTGTCTGCCAGATGCTTTTGCTTGAGTCACACATTTCTCTAAATAAAACCCCCTCAAACATTTGACATGCCCTGTGTAAGCGCTAGTGCTTCTTACGCGCCTTTGATAGTGAAGACCTCTTACCTACCAGCAGTGACTGAGGAATCTCTTGGAAAGGAATCATTCCCATCTTTCAAGAACAACATATTTTTTATCTTATCTAAGAGTCTTGGATCAATAGGATAAAATCGACATAAGTCTTTTATCAAGCCTAGACATTTTATCAAAGCGCTGATCAAGAACTCAAAAGGGATTTGGGTCAAAATCTAAGCAGAAGGATGAAAGACCATGAGTTGTGACATGTCTATCCTTGCCAACAAGCTCTGTGTTCAAACAGAAGACCTCATTCCTGGTAACCTTGCCATTGATTTTATCTTTAAGCACCTTGTCTGTAGTCCCACCTTCCTTTCTTCCCCTGATCCCAGCAGGGCTGGGCGGGTGTCAAGGGAAGGGCTCCAAACTGATCAATAGACTTTGGATCAGTCTATAGGCAATTACAGGGCAGTAATAAAAGATTTTAGGTAACATCTAGGGTGTGTTCAAGCCATCTTTCTTACAAGACTAGGCAAATAGTGAAAAGATACACATAATTTGCCCTTTTGTATTTTTATTTCAGTCTGAAAATATCAGCCAAAACTCCAATTTACCTTCACCTTTCAGTATTTGAAATATAACTCTGTTTTATCCTACAGTGTATGGTTTTGGAAGGTACTTTTAAAATTTAAAATATTAAAACAAAAAGGCTCATTTTCCCTCATCTCTCAAACTGTGTTCCAATAAAGACATAGAACCACTGAAAGGTGATTTACAAATTTCTCTTACTCCCAGCAAATTCAGCAGGCAACTGAAATGAGCCATTCCTCTGCCTGGCATTGCTTGGTACACACTCGTATCACAGAGACACCAACCTGCCCCTGCTGTGCCTCTCACCCTCCCACCACATAGAAATACCTGCTGCCAATTCCCCTGGGCCTAATTCTTTGGTCTTCTGTCTCCTCAACCCCTCCATCCTGTGAACAGTAAGTGTTTGTCAAGCTGGCTTTCACAGTCGCTAAATGGTTCTGCAATAAACATCAGGACAGTAATTAAGATGAAAATATTTTCCCTCCTCTGTGACCTCAGTAAACTAAAGGCAATGCTGTAGGTCAGCGTAGAGCTACACAGCACACCTGAACCAACCACACAAACAGGGTTTTCCAAGCTTAAAGCTGTGTGCTGGATTTGCCTTTTCCTACCTTTCTTTGTGTGCGGTTCGTATATAGCAACATTTTTTTGTAGTAGCAGCAGCAGTGGCAGTAGCAGCAATGCAGGTCTCTGATGGTTTAAGTGAAAGACACAAGTGTGCACTGAAGAGCTGCAATGTTTGCACACCCACAGGTGCAGAGGCAATCTGGCCTGTCTTTAAAAAACAGCTTCTGAGCCTTTCACCAGAGGCAGCTGAGGCGTTTCTCGCCACTGCAGCTCTCGAACTGCCAGGCAGCATTTACCCAGAACTCTAAGAAGCATTATGCCCTAATAGTGTCCATGTATTGATCACCAGTGGAAGATTGCTAATTACACACATTCCCATGATTAAAATGCTCAGGCTGAAATGCTGTTTATAAATTACTCTCTTACACAACAGAAGCACTTTCCTGTTGCATCAGACCAAGGTGCTCCCTCCCCAGAAGGAAGGATCCATGGGTCATGCAGGGGTATGTGCCCCTGGAGCTGCCCAGTTCCTCCAGGTGCACGGGGAATGCACAGGGCATGGCTGGGGCATTGCAGAGCCCAGCAAGCAATAACACCAGCTTTGCTTTCCCAGGCACCACAGAGCGGATAAACATGGATGGATCTTCTCTTATGTGCCAAGAAAAGTAATGTAATTATTAATCTCATTTCTTCAGAGAGGACAAGGGGTGATCTATTTGGTATCTTACTTCTGTAACACATTCAGTGTGCGAGCCATCCCTTTGATTTTACGCCTTTCTTGCTGCAGCTGCCTTGCACCTCTGAAATACTCTGGAAGTCTCAACCTGGCCACAAAGAGAAGGGAGTGACCAGGAGTGAAAGTCTGGGTCTGATGATCAGCTCTCATGGAGTAAAGCATGTCCCAGCAGCCACACGCTCCTGGGGGAAGAGGAAACCATAGGGACAGAGAGAGGTCCCCTTGCTGGGCATGTGAGAGGGATGAGCCCTGGGGGCAGCACAAGGCCACAGGTCTGGGAAGGTGAGAGTCATATCTTGGTGACTGGGCTTTGGCAGGCTCCCAGCAGCAGTGGGGAAAATGGTAATTTGAAAAACTATACCAAGATTAATTTTTCTTATTGTTCCAGGAAACCATAGTTTCTTAGTGTCTCTCCAAGGACTTGCAATAGAAGTCCTGAATTTCTCCTGCCACTATAGGCAATGAATAGCTGGAAAATTAGACTTTTGCCATATGTTGTTGAAACTTTGATGGAGAACTTTCCTTGCTAAAATAAAGTTGATGGGATTTGAGTATCAGAGCAGCACTGAGGTCCTGAGCTTAAGTTTCTTCTCTAAACTCAATTTTTGCTATCAGTCTGTGCAGTTTAAAAAATAAGTGAAGACTGTTTCCCTGTTTTGAGGGTTTTCTATTGGCAATACAGACCACCTGTTTTATCTCCTGTTCATGGACCCATTTTCAGGGCTGAGTAATGCCCTCACGGATGAGACTGTAGCAATTTAGGATTTTATGAACATTATATTGCCTTGCAACAGATTTACAAACTTAAGTCGATTTGACTCCTGATTCTAAAATATAACAACTGAATTGCAACCAGAATTATGAGTTAGTTAAAATAGTACATGTAATGAAAGCACAACCCGGCAAGAAGTGAAATTGGAAAGTTTGTTCCTCATAAATTTCTATATCACCACGGAAAAGATCTTGTCTCTCTCCTGTGCCCATTTCACTTCTTCATCTCCTCACTGTCTCTCTGCTTTCATGAAATCCATAGTCATTTACTTGTGTGTCAATTTAGTGCTTAGGGACTGATTCAGTATTAGGGGATGGACAAACATGCAAAAATATCATGATCACATGAAATCAATTTCCTTGAGAAAGAACAAAAATAAGGCTAAGAAGCTCCCTTCACTACTTAGTAAGCCTTGGGATAATTTAATATATGCAAATGTATACAAAGTGCTGTGGAGGATATAAATTTTACTGAACATTAATTGGAAGTGATCTATGGTATTGCATAGAGGTTTGGGTGAGCAGGCCATTTCCAGTTTGCATTTATGTGTGTGAAATGTGTGTGTGCACATAGATGCACACAGCTCCGGCAGTGATTACCAGTGCTGAAAGCCATCACACGCTGCAGCTGAGAAGTCAAAGATCAAGTAGAAGTTTTTTTGTAAAATGGGGACATCCTGCTTTAAATAACCAATGACTTGACCTTTGTCAGCTGTTAGTCTAGTTGGTAGCAATTATCCAAAGGAGATTAAATTATCAGTCTCAAGGCAAGGTACTTTGCATTTTGAACAAGATCAGGGATTAAACACAGATACTTTCTGAATGCCAAGGGAGTTTCCAGCAGGATAACAATTTCAGAGGAAAAGCACACTACTGTGACTAAATTGCAGTTTTCTTCCCCCTTTCTTGCTCCTTTTCCTCAGCTTGAGAGCCCTGAGGAAAGCTTACCATGGGCTGGTGACAGCACTACTGGCTTATCCAGCAGGCTGCAAGCGGGACTGAAATAGCAGCACTCACTGTGCTTGCAAACCAGGCAGGTGGTGCGTGAGTCCTGCTGTGGGAGCACCTTTGCAAATACCTGCATGCCCTGTCACAGTATTTTGTGGTTGGATGCTGACTTCCAAGGCCTGACAGCCATTCCTGCATACTGCCCAGAGTTCCAGGTCCATCCACCTCCTCAAGAGCACCAAGGTATTCCCCCAGAGACAGGACAGCTGTGCCCAGGATGGGCTGAGGGACGACTTGCCTCAGGGGTACATGTGGTGCTGTGACTCGCAACAGCATGGTGCCAGGCGGTGCTGGGACAGCTGGCACAGCGGGCAGAGCTGGCTGGAAGGCAGGATTCAGCTACACCAGCTATCCCCACAACCCTCCTTGGCAATGGAGTGGTTGCTGCAGGCACTGTCCCACCTGCTCCAGGGCAAGACTGCCTGCATGGGCTGAAGCACCCAGAGCTGGTGGTTTAAACCCATCGATCTGATTTCACAGGAGGGGGCTGTGGAGGGGCTGCAGCTTTGCTGCCTCCACTGGAGTGAGGGTAACTCTGGCCACTGATCCGACCACCTAAGTCCATCAAACACTGGGAGACCAGAACTCCCAGGTGAGGACATGGTATGCAGCAGGCAGCACCTGCACCTGCCAGACCCCATTGTTACACAGAAACTTAAAACACCTGAAGGCTGGGGGGGTGGAGTGAGGGTTGTTTCCTTTGGGTGTTTAGGCTTTTTTCTTCTTGTTTTTCCCCTCCAGTGCTTTGAAATAAGAGACTAGGCCAGTGCTCTGAAAGTCTTCAGGATGTGGCTTGGACTGTGACAACTCATCCAAATGAATGAGCAGGTTAGTGGTCTTACTGTGGCCCCTTTGAGGGGTCCTAGGGAAATAGCTGTGCCATGTTTCTACAGTCCAAGGGACTGGCTGGTTCTGGCCATCCTACCTTTGCAGCAAGCCTTTGGTTTTTCAGCACATTGCATGAATGAGCAAGCCCTCCAATTTACAGCTGGTAAGCAACCCTACAGCGTGTGACCTAGTCCCTAAATCTGTAAATTAAAATACAAATTTACTTAAAGAAATTTTGAGCATGTTGTATGCTGGTGAGACCTGGTGAGCTCCAGAGGTCCTTTCCATCCTGAGCAGTTCTGTGTAAACAGTGTGGATAAGGCCAGCATCTGTACCAGATCTGAGTGGATGGTTTAGGTGAATATTTCAATTCTAAAATATTTTTATTAGAAAAAACATAGACTTATAATCTGCTGACTCTACACTGGAGTCCTCCCCTCTATTGAATATATTAAAAAAAAAAGCACTATTTGCAGGCTGGGCACTGGCATTTAAATAAATTATGTAGCATTTAAAGCATATGCTTGAATTTTTGAGTCCAGCATTTAAGGTTATAAGTCTTGGGAGAGGTTTTTTGTTTTCTGGGTTTTTTTTTTTACATCTGTTGTATACATCTTTCCACATAGTAAACACCTACATCTTCACTTGGTGGTGGGCTGCAGGGAACAGGATTTGCCCTGTTTGTAGGGTGGGGTGCTCTGGCCAGCCCTTGGGCTTGGGGGCATGATGGCAAATGTCTGCAGTGAGTTAAACTGGATCCAGTGCTGATTGTGTCTGAACGGTCCCCAGACATTGGTTTCAAGATCCAGGCAAGGTTTTCTTCAATCCTGCTGCAGCAGATGGCTGTAAACATTTCTGTAGCTGTTCAGGCTCAAGTCAAGCTGGTTGAGGCAATGTGAAATTCTAGGTCAAAAGGTGAAATGCTGCTAAATTTAAGATTCAAGTTTATGTAGATGAGTAAATGGTTACTTGGACTGTTTCCATTTCAGTTGCACTAAGTAAGGTATGGCTCTTCCAGCATGTCTCCCTGTCACAGCTGGATATCACAGCCACTTCACAGGAGTTATGAAAAAGGTCCTCCCCAAATATGTTTTCCCAAGTATGCAACCTGAATTGCTCCTGTGCATCCAGGCTTGTCTCTATAAATGTTTGGATTTGGCTCTGTAGGTTCACTTCATCATCCCTTATACAGGATTAAACAGTGTATTCTCTTGTCAGTTTGTTCCTACCACTTGTCTTCAAACAGTGGAAAAACCTGAGCATTAGAGATGTTTGGGGTAGGAATCCATTTGCAGATACACAAATATATTTGATGGGATCCTCTCACTGGGAGAGAGTGAAGTGTTGGGGCTTTTTTTTTTTTGTGTGTGTCAGAGCTTAAAGGGACAAAACTGGAATACCAGCAGAAAAGGGGTGGTTTAAGTAATGTTTTAAGGAATTGTTTTCTCACACTAGTACTCCTTCCCCAAGCACAGTGTTGGATCAGGATGCTGTTGGTCCTTTCTGAAGGGTTAGAAAAATAGACCATCTGTCTTTTAAACAGCTTGTGGAACTCTTGGTTCGATAATTGCAGTTTGTCTGCACAGCTCCCAGACATGTTTAAATCATACTGGGTATAACTTTCCCATTTCTGCTTCCAGGCTGGTGTGTGGTTTTGTTTGTTGCTGAGTAGCTGCAGTCGTGGGATAGAGATGTCCAAATTTAGCAGAGGTGAGGTTATCTGTTGCAGTGACCCGCTGCAGAGGAGGCACGTATGAGGAGGACTCAGTAAATACAGGAATCTGAGCCTGGAGCCTCCCCCCTCTCTGGGCTCCATGGCAATTGCTGCCGCCCTGCTGATCCCCTGCAGTTGCTACAGGTGATGCTGGGCACAAGCTCAACACAAGATCTTCTTCCTGTCTCTGGGGATCTGGTAATCCATACTGTGAGGAGGAATTTATGGGAAAACAGCTTACAACAGCTTGCTATGAATTGGCTCTTGGTCATCTCCAGTAGCATTAACTTTCCAAGTGCATTATTATCTCAGAAGCTATTTTAGACTTCTCTTTTTTTTTTTAAACTGACGGCATTTTTCACTTGCTGGTCATCTCTTTATCTACTATTTCTTAGTAACACTTCAATGCGTTGTGCTGATTTAGTGTATCTCTTTAACATCAAATTAGTATTAAAAGTTCCCTCTTCAGCAGCAATTTGCAGTTAAACATACTTTTGTTTTATATATAGCCTTCTTCAAAACTGTTGGTGCTAAGTTATATACGGCTCCACCTAAAGGAATTTTTTATGTGAGATTTAGTGAAATTTCTTGTCAGACTCACCTTGATTTACAACTGCTTTCATACAAATCTGTCCCAACAGAGCCAACTTGACTTCTGTGCTTTGTTCCTTCATTTACCATCTTCATAGTTTTTCTTCTTTTATTATTTTTCATTTTCCACATACTACTGAGAATTAAATAACTTGGATACTTGGTTATTACTAACAAACTGAGATTTAAAGTCTGCCAGACTTTCAGTAGTTCAAGAAGCAGAATTAGATACAGGTTTCATCCTGGATTAACAAGCTTTTGCCAGGTATTAATGTCTGACACTGAGTGACAGTGGTTGAACATTCTAAACATAGGGGAAAAATCAACCCCTGTATGGATGGCACTGATGTGAAGGGCTTGGTTCATTAAACTGCCCCCTCAGGCTAATGGCATAAAGAGCAGATTGGTGTTAGATGTTGGTTTTGTTTCTCTCCCCAGAAACCTCCCTCAGGGAGAGTTTACTTACCTCAAGCACTTCAAAAAAAGAACAGGTTGGCAAATACAACTTTTTCTGACTGCCATAGAGACGCCAAAGTGATCCAGATGAGCTGGAGCTGTGTGGGAATAGGTGTAGCACCCAAGCACAGAACCAGCAAATACAGGGACGTTGTCTCCTTGCAGAGATTCTGTCTGACTGAAGGCTGTGTAGGGGCTGGGCTGCTGCCCCAAGTCAGACATTCTCCCCTCTCAGGTTTCCCCTTGAGCCTTTCCTCAAAAAAGAAACTGGAAGGAAGTATCTCGGAGTTCAGATAGTGGTATGGCTACATGTCATGTACATAATACCTGTTTTGTACAAATACAGCCATAATTGTATTTTTCTGGAGAATAAATATAAACTCTGTGTGTGATAAGAACATACAGGGGCTGCATTATATGGGCAACTAACAGGCTATATCCTGAAAAGCTGAAACTCTTCTTTGACATTAGGAATCTAACTTTGATCAGATGTTGATGGTAATTGAGTTGAAATAGCATGATGGAAATCGCCCAGTGGGAAACAATTTAGCTTTTAAAATGTCATAATGTAAACCTTGATTTAGTGTATTGCATAGAAGTGGGCATGACTTGTATTTGATACATCCTCTTTTTTATTAGTACTCTGCAAAGTGAAGTTCTTAAGGTGCCTGTGGTGTGTGTGTGTGTGGGTGTATTCACGCTCTGGGCTTCCTCAGTGCTACTTTTTGTGCTAACCTCTCAGCTCATAGGAGCATAGAACAGTTTACCTTGGAACGGACCTGGAGATCACCCAGTGCAGGGTTGATTTCAAAAGGTTTGTCAGGGTCTTGCCTGGTTGAGCCTCTGCTGATACTTTTGGCTCCTCCCAATCATTACTCAAAGGGCTTAAGTTAAAAAAGTTTGCTGGGGAAGCAAATACGGAAGATTTTACATAAAAGCTGCATGCACAAATAGATTCTTGCTCGTGCTTGTGTGTATGTAATACATTACACTCAACCACATGGAATAGGGAACTATTATCATGACCACACTTGTTAAAATATTTGAATTTAGCTTATTTTACGTAAACACACTGGCCTTAAATCCACAGTGAACAGTAACATGTATAGCACAGCAGTCCTGTTCTCAGGACAAATGCCTGAAGGGGCCTTCAGTGTTTCCATTCCAACCCTCTCAAGCAGGGGGCCATACCTTGGCCTTAAAATTTTTCTCTGAAATATTTTCTCTACAGAAAATTCCATGAAAACCTGTACGTTTAAAGGGATAAAACTACTCACCCTCCCTCACCACCCTAGCAATTCAGTGGAGGGGAGAGTTTGCATATGCCTCCCACACTCACCCCTGGCTGACTGGGTGGCTGTCAGCAGGGCGGACCCAGGGGCCACTAAGAACAAACCTAGTGCTTGAGACCTGTTCTGTATGGGTAAGGTCCTGGCTGAAACATTGCAGAGAAGCTGAGAAGCTGTTTGGAAATCTAGCCATGAGAAGCATGTTAAAAACCCAGTACTAATGCAAACCACATGGCTGAGAATTCATTTAGCGATTTAGAAAACAGGAGCACTGTACAGTACATGCCTGCAATGCTTGATTTCTTCCCCCACCTTCTCCATTTTATTAATTCCTGCTCCAGCAGGAAGGATGCTTTCTGCTGTGTTATGGCCTAATGATTTAAGACCCTTAATTCCTGAAGCTTTTGCATTGCTTGTGAATCCTACCTTGAGAAGACCACAGGTAATATTCTTGTACCTGACACTGCTTCACACAAATCCAGCTGACAACTGAGAATGGAAAGTGTCCAACTGAGCCAACTGATCCAGCCTTTCACATCAAGGACCAAAGGCAACAGCAAGATATTTTGGGACCACGACAGGATGTTAGCCTAGCGTGTCCTTCCCCAAGCACAAACCAACTTCAAAAGGACTGTACTGATGGAGAAGAACCCGTGGACAACCCTCCAGTGCATGGCCCTTTGTGGCAACAGCCAGACACAAACACTTTACTGGGTTTGGGAAGCCAGGTAAGAGTCCCATGCTTTGCTCACATCTGGCACTTCACCACAACACGGCTGAGCTCCTCTCCTTCCTTGGCGTAGCTGTGTTCAGCTGGAGATACGGGCATGACAAGACTAAGTGGTGTATGAGGAATGTGAAAAAAAAAAAAGGTCACTATTTAAGTAGACAAGATCATAGCGAGAGAGAGAACAATACTAAGTAATTGATGTACTTTATTAATGAATTCAGACAGGCACCACTTGTGCAAACTAAACGTTAGCACACAGACTTTATTTTCATGTTCATGGCAACTGAAATTCTGGAAGCTTGAATTTTAAACTATAAATTAAGAAACCTGTTGCATGTATTCTGAAGCATTTCAATGTTATTACAAAGTTAGTTCAGCAGTAGCAATAACAAAGTATTCAGTCACTACAAAAAGCAGATCTTCTGATAATAAACAACCGCATGCTGCTAAACACACTTCAGCAAATGCAGGGATAAGCTTGGCAAGCTGCCTTATAAAGCTGTGGTTCTGCCATGTGATAACGTTGCTCAGAGTAGATGCAAAGGCGGGAGTCCCACAGCCGCAGTCACATCCATGTAACAAGTACACCTACCAATAAGACTGATCTTAAAAAGTTTTCATGTTAAGCTCTTCTGGATGAAGGCCTCAGAATCAGGGTGGCCCCAGGCAACATACTGTGGCAGTTTCTGCAGCTCAGCTGGTGGCCAATAGCTCAATCCCTTTGGATCATGACAAAGAACCAAAAATGCAAAAGCTTGAGAGATTTTGGAGCTAGTTAACTAGACAGGGTGGGGGAAAAGCTACAAAAAAAGGCAAGTGGGCCATTTCAGCTTTCCTTGAATTACTGAAGCTGTCTAAACAATATAACAAATCCTGTGCACATGACAGCAGAAAAATTGCAGGATGTTTGTCAACTCTCAACTAAATGAGCTGGAATGATGTTTTAGGGAGAGACTGATGGGTCAGATAAACAATCCCAGCGTGTGTGGCCTGAGGGGATAATATGGAGACAACACTATAGAAAGTATCAAACAGCAGTGTGAGATGACTTATAAAACTTGTTGCTCAAACATCCACATCCATATGGAAGCTTCACAGGCAATCAGCTAGTGCCACATTTAGTATCCCACACTGCACGGGGACAATTCCACTGCACCTGCAGGGGAACCACAGTGACTCCTAGAAAGGCACAATTATGTATTTTCCAACTTTTTTGGACAAAATGGAGGGAAAACCTTGTTTATTTTTCTTGTAAGGAAGCTACTAGGAAAACTATGTCTTAAAACTACACTTACTTTCTTCCAAAACTCTGTGGCTATTTCTCGGCTAGATAGATCAGTGTGTGCAAGACTAATTTACAACACTGTTGTGTGTATGAATAGCACTGAGTTGAATTTGTGGCACAATTTAATAGAAAATTTAAGAAATCTCTCTTCCCAGCAGCTCTGAGAGCTTGAATCTTACCTTCTACTTACCATGTTTGTCATGCCCCAGTGTAATTAAAGCATCCACACTCTAGGCTGTTATGAGCTCTATCATCTAGTAAGGATAAAGTATTAAATTGCTCTAGTTTTTACATTTAAATTTAACTTCACAGCAATCCCTGTGGTGCTGGACGACCATGCTATGAATAGCACTGAAATGCAGTCAGCAGACATTTCCGTGCTACTCCAGGGAAGGCACAGACAATTAATTGTCCCCAGTTTGCTCTACTGTCCATAATTATAGTTTTGAGTTTATAAATAACTAAGCATGATTTTAAAAACCAAAACAAACCCCTCAATTACTACAGAGTTCCTGAGATAATTAAGTCTCCAAATGTGGCTCTGTAGAA
Organism: Rhagologus leucostigma; assembly: GCA_013397725.1. NCBI lineage: Eukaryota > Metazoa > Chordata > Aves > Passeriformes > Rhagologus > Rhagologus leucostigma. The sequence goes on from VZTD01002352.1 coordinate 1,711,174, forward strand.
GGGAACCAAGGCTACACTGCAAAAGCCCATAACATGCAGATGTGCGTAAGCAGAGCAAAGCGACAGGATGGAAAACGTCATCAGGAAAATAAACTCTCTCATCATTATTTCACCGCTTTTTACCTAAAAAAACAATGGCCTATTGTCTCGATTCACCCTATTGTTCTGTCGAATTTTTTGTTATTGAAGGAACCAACAGTCAGTCAGTGAGAGTTTCCTGAGGAGTAGCAGCTTGGAAAGTTAAATGCAGTATCCTGTGCCTAAGGCTTGTTTTGCTACAGGTTTAGGAAAAACCAGGAAAGTAAAGTCACTGAGACAAATTAAAGCACACGGTTTGCAATTAACCTTGTTTGAATACCCCCTTCAAATGGAAATACCGTCCACTTTTACAAGTATGCTCGTTAAAACTTGCAAAATGAAGCAGAAAAAAGCTGTACCCTGTCGCATCCCTGCTTGATGGACATGCCTCTGTTGTTACTGGGCCATTGCGTACTGCCAGGGAAAAACTCTAGGTTGGGAGCCAGCACAGCAGGAGGCTTCATTAGCCATGAACAGGAGCAAAACAGCGCTTCAGAAGGAGCAGTGCCCTGTCTGAACAACCAGCTTCACCACAACAAGCACATAATCAGCTGGACAGCCTGTAACACACGCTCCGGATAAAGACAGACCTATGGATACAAGACAGCTATGGCTTAAGCGTTTCAAAAGATCTTTACCCGACAAGGAAACAAATTACACACTAAAAACCTTTTACAAAATACATGCTCTGTTCTTTCTCTGTTTAATATCTTTGTTGCTTGAAGCTTGGCTGTTGCCCAAATGCATCCAGAGCAACGCTCGATGATAACTCAAAAATGTGCAGTTAATCTGTGTGTAGTTTCAGCTCTTGAATGCCAGGAGCAAAAGTGTACTTTTCAGAGTGAAGTAGGCTTGGTCACACAGCATAATCATGTTTATGCAAGTTTTTAGATATCCAAGATAAAGGAAATACTTCTGTACACTCCTCTGAGAAAAGACGAAAACTCTGAGTTGAAAAACTGCTGTTTTTCAATGTCATTTTATCCACAAACAAGCGTAAACCCCAGGAGAGAACTTCCTGCATGACAGCAAGTAAAACTTTAGCTTGCTGGGTTGTTTTTTTTTTTTTGGTTTTGTTTTTGGTTTTTTTTTTTTTTTTTAACCTTACAGCTATATTTCATCATAAAACCTAGTTTGAAGAAAGAGTAAACTTTTGCTCTTTGGTCGATCCTGACAGTCCTCCAGAGACACATTACAGGAATATTTCAGATTCATTTTTTGTCTCCTACTTGCAGGAAACAGGAAAGTTGCAGTTCGTAATTTTCAGGCTTCTGAAATGACAAAGATAAGACATTTATACATTGAAACAAGATATCTTTGCCTTCTTTAAAGTAACGAAAAAAGCGTCACAACCTAAAATGAGTGCTTCAGTGAAACGGGATATTTTTGCCTTAACCATTGTGCCGGTTTGGCCAAAATCTAGTAATATAGCCCCTGAGAGAAAACCAGGTTACAACCACCCTTCCCCCCACAGGGTTCGGGAAAAAAGGAAATTTTTCCTCGAAGGAAAGTGAAAGAGATAAAAACTATTTATTTTAAAAAACACACAGGAAAAGGATAATGATGCTCAATAATGAATTAAAACCCTCGCTGTAGAGAGAAACCTGGGAAGATTTCAGAGTCCTTCTGTAGGTGTGGTCTCTCTCCTCCTCGGAGCTGGTCGGTGAGGGCGTGGGCCCACCCCTGGGCCTCGGGGAGAAAATTCTCCTGATGTGTTCTGATGTTGTTGAAACAGTTCAGAAGAGAAGAAGGGAAAAAAACCAAAGTCCCAGGAAACAAAATTCAGCTCTCCGTCTCACGCCAAGAGAAAAAAAAAACAAACAGCTGGCTGAAGAAAAAGCAAAGCAGGGTGCTCCCTTCGTGCCTTCCGCAGTCAGACAACACTGAGAAGTGTAATCTCTGTGTCCTTGAGAAGCTGCTTTGGAAAGTTTGTCTGGTTGTTTTTTTTTTTTCCTCAAGCTCAGTTTAAAGGCACAGAAAAGGCACAATATTACTTTTTGGGCATAGAGCAGGATAGGGGATACACATGATAGAGTCACCCCAAGACAACCATAATAAACAAAAACGTATAGTTATGTCATACGCACCTCCTATTTATTATCTGTGTAGCCCTACTAGGTGAGAAACAAAAATCTGTACTCATATTCCAGCATGATACAGACTTCAGACTGCACACTACTGTAGTAATTGCTGCTGACTGAAAGCCAATACTGTGGAATGAGACTAACAGAAGTAGTTTTTTTGTTCATAGGATCAGTTTTGTGGATGTAAAGGAAAGGTCTTACAACACTTTCTATTCATATCTGAATAAATTAAGATGAAAACATCTAACAAATAGTTTTCAATTTTAGAACATCAGTTTTCGTGTCTTGCCCTCATGGACTTCTTTATGGCCGTGAAGATGCTCACAGGCAGAGGTCTGGGATTCCTCTCACATTCAGAAAAGCTCTGAGGGCGGCAAAGTACCCATGCTGTGCATTAAAATAATTCCGATGCTCTGCCAGTTTTGAAGAGGAGAAGAGTGAGAGAATACATCAGACACCGTGGGTAGTGGCAGTCCTACGAAGTCACAGCCAACCGAGGAGAACAATTTCCCCCCACTACCATCAACCCAGATACTCAGAGAGCCAAAGCGGCACAGTAAGAGCAGGCACCTACTGCCACTGATTAAATTAGAGGGATCCTTAGAGCTCACAAGGGTCTTGCACAGACTTTAATTGTGCAGGTCCAGTTTGTGATTTCCCCTCACTGTGCAAATATTAATTTTTTTTTCTTTACATTTCTTCCTTTTGGCAGGCTTGTCTCCATGTAAGTCTTATTCTGACTGGTGCTCTCTACAGACACCTCCTAAGGAAACAATTTCCACTTTCTTAGTGTATGAGTTGGGCAGTATAATTTAAATAGGACAGTGGCCAGTGATGAAGGACTAGCCAAATTCCTTTGGGTTCATTTCTATGTACTAATATTTCATTTTTTTGATTGATCGTGTTGCTCCTACAGAGAGACTGCAGTATTGTGTGTCCATGTGTTGGCTATTCGTCAACAGAGAAAAACAGAGTTGACTTTTATGATAAAATTTTTGCTTCTATGACTTTTTAGAGCATGTTCAAATGACTGGCGTGAAGTGGTAGAGAAAAATCAGAGTGGTTAATGACACCCAGCATTTCAGCTCAGCCAGAGACTCACAGAGCATCCCGAGAAGCAGGAACTTCTGCCTGTATCTCTTTCACCGGTCTGATGAAGATATGCATTGCAGAGGAAGATATTAACTGCACACTAAAACAACTGTTCTCAGCTCTGCAGGCATGTTTATAATGAAACATCTGCAGCTCTTCCACAAATCTCTAAATATTTTTCAATTAAAATGTCTTAAAGATCTGAATCAGTCCTAATGAGCTGGCACAACACCATATTATTAGTAATATTACATCACACACTAAAATGCTGAAGAATTCAAATTAAATGAAAAAAAAATCCCTCAATCTGCCATCACAGAAACAAACCCACAAAGATCTCAAGGCGTAGTACCACCTACAGTGTGGGTTCACTTCAGTGAATGTGTGAAAACAAATGATACTACTAAACTTCTCTACAGAAAGTTGGGAGTAAAGACTACATTTTTATTCTCATATTATTTCTCTCTTCTTCCAAAATTAGCAATGTACAAATCTAGCACATGAAACAGATGAATTTTAGAGCTAATGAACACTTGACTACCTTGTGTGGTGCTCACTGGGTACTACCATAGTCTCAAGGCATTTATTTAGATTGTTAAAGGTAGGAACACAAGTACGTGCCTATATTGATGACAAATACATACGATCAAGCTGTTTTTTTCTTTAAAAGGCTTAAAATTAATGAATCATTCATCTGTCAGATGCCAACAATACCTCCACAATGAAATTAAAATAATTTAACAGTTGGATATGTATGTTATTTCCTACCTCTTATGTTTTTGTGACTTTGTTAGCATTTCTTTTTACATCTGACAAAACACCATCACTGACTAAAAGCCAAGTCTAACATTTTAATTTCATGCACAGCTTCCAATGAAAGGCCTTCACAGTTGGAATGGAGTATTTTGTCTGCTTAATTACTGTTGTTCTTCCAAACTCATCAGCCCCTGGTTTGGATGGATTTCTGTAAGACTAGGCAGTAAACACCCAATTAAGCAGGCTATGTGAATCTGCATATACATTTTACATTACGATTCTAGAGTAATTTCAAATGATTCAGAAGCAATTACATGGCTGACACATGATGAATCAATATGTATGCATGAAGCTGTCAGACATACTATGTGTATCAGTAACAAAAATGGGATATATGCCAAGGAGTGGTACGTGTAACACTACCCAGCCACAGAATAGTCAGGGATGGTTTGCATACAGGGCAGTAATTACCTGTGCATGCAGGTTAACTTTCAAGCTAAGTGCTTTTTACTTGTCTTGACTGGCACACACAAACTGGCAGAATCTGCTCTCACCAGATGTTACGTGAATATTGTGGCATTCACATGTGGGCAAGTGAACAGTTCACTTGGTCTGGCTGGGTCGTGCAAACCTCTTCCCTCCTCCAAACAATCCATCAAAACACAGAAACAGAAAATGAAAGCCCTTTCTCTCAATCCACCGTAGGCAAGGATTGCTAAAGCAGGGCTGAAGCAGCTGGGCACATCCAGCTCAAAGCTGTGGCTGACCTGGGGTCCCATCACAGCCCTATTAGCTCATAGTAATAGTGTTGTTCTGTCTTAAAAAAGAAAAACCCTTTTGCTCTCCAAACCAATCTACTGGGGGAGAGAGCTAAGTGATGAAAGGAGAGAATCCCATCACAGGCACACATGGTTTGTTTCAGTCAGGGTTACATTCTCTCTTACTCCACTTATTATGTTAAAAGGTTAAAATGGAGTAGCATGAAATATTTTCATAACATCTTGTATTTTTAAGTGAGGAACATGTGCTGCACAAAATTAAAGCAGGACACCAAGAAGATTAAGTACTTAGAGAAGGGGAGGAGGTGGTGGGGGAACTGCAACGTTAGAAGAAAAGGGAGAGAATCCAGCATGAAAAACAGGCTAGGAGGACAGCTTTGTGTTCCTGAAATGCTTATTACCATTTGAGAGAGATGACAGCAATTATGAAAACAAAACATGAAAAAACAAAGCAGAGCTCATGAACAAACTAAGAAGTATCTTCCCTGATATCTATGTGATGACAGACACACACTGCCACGTGAGTGTAGTATCAAACTTTATTTCTTTTGAGGTAAGCAAGATGACATGGTTTCTTCAGATTGGCTTTTTTCCACAGCCAAGAGCAGTACAGTTGCAGAGCTGGCTCCTCCTGATGCCAAACTGACAGTGCCAGGAAATCCAAAAGGCACCTTTAGCGGACACCAGCAAAGTGCTCATCACCATTCAGCAAATGAGAAACCCATGTGATAAAGTGCACATTATGAAATATACCCCCAAAGTGTGTGAAACCCTTACTGAAACTAGAGCCTAGATAAACTCCTGGCAACCTTTCTTACACACATACTAGGGACAAACATCCTCCCCCAAGCTGGAACAGGAAAATAAAGGCTGCTGACCGACCTGAATTTGGATGTCACTCTCAAAACAATCCTTTCACTTGCTCTGTGATGGGGTCGAGGTCAATGTCATAGAAGCACGGCCTTGTGGGCAGTCCTGGCATGGTGCTCATCTGTGGAAACAATGACATTCAATTACACTCCTGCACCTGTAAGCAGATAATCAGCCTACCCTTGCATGTAAACCTGAGATTAAGAGAAAGGCTGGATTGTTCAACACAGGCTCAACCACAGATGTGATCTTCACCACATTTTTGGTTTCTGTTAAAAATGTCAAACTTGGTACTTTTTTGATGAATTTTTAAGTATGAGCTTCTAAAAGACAAGAAAGAGAAAATAAAAGCCACAAAATACACGTTAGCACAGCAACCTAAGAATAAATTCTGTAACAAAATGAACACCCTTTGGGACTTGCTTGTTCCTCAAAATATTTATCCAGAACATTTATCCATCTGTATCTCCTGGAAAAAAAATTCACACAGCAAAGGGCAAAGATGTAATTGTCTGAATTTACCTGGTGATATGAATGACTTGCACTCAGACCTTTCCCACAGAAGACCAGAATACAGAAGCAGAATTAATCACAACACTTACCTAATGTCAGAAGCAAATTGAAATAGTTCTACTAAACATACAGGAATTACAGATGAATCCTAATTTAGTAGTTAGAATTAACAGGTTGAGATACGAAGCTAAAGCAACCCAATTATCTCAAACTATGCATAATTAAGATCCTGATCTAGCATAAGACACTACCATCTGCATACTTTAAAATATCTCAATAGTTCCATGGAGTTAAATTACACAGTTAACTACAGGTCTGCTCAGGCTACTTACACTATTATTTGAAACTGGCATTTTTAGCAGCAATTAAAGGCACATGACTGACGTGGGAATCTTGAGGTGCTGGTCCACAATAGTTTAAGCCCCTTTAAATCAGAGGTTCACCAGTTTCCCAGCTGCCTGCCTCAGGACTTCTTCTCCCTTGCAAAGAAGATGTCTGGAGAACAGGTTTGGCAGAATAATGCTGTTTTTTCATCTGCTTCATTTTCTCCTGTTTCAGTCCCTTAAGACAGTGCCCAGTTTCAGCCCCATTCCCAGTGCGAGCACTGGCACAGGCTGTGCCTGTGGGACAGTTTTAAAACAGGACCAGTTTGGATCAACTTGGGTTGCTTTGGATTCACACCCTAAATACCTCACTCTATTTCCACTAATTCAAGGAACTCTAAAAAGTTTGGGCTTAATGACTCCTTAAACCCTTTCAATCTCTTAACCTCATAAGTGGAGAATGACCCTGCTATAATAGGCCCTGTATTAACACCTAAATTGATGAAAGACCTTACAATTTCTGGAAACAAAGCTGGAATTCAACTTCGCTTGACTGTTTGTTGGCTGAGAGTCTTTAAACATTAAAACTTATTTGCTAGGTTTTGAGGAACAAAGTTTTTGCTGGGGCAAGTCAGCAGAGTTCATTAAAACTGGTAGTTAACGTGACCACAGGAGGTAACCTTCAAATACGGCTGTGTAGAAAAAAAAAATTACACTGGTTTGAGTACCAGAAACACTCCAAACACAATTACCCGCAGAAAGAGTCAGATTAGGGCATGTCTTCATGAGTGAGCTGAAACAGTTTGCTGAAAGAGGACAGCTTCACCCTGGGAACCCCTGGGATGATTCCTTCTTGGAGCTGGCTCTGGCACTCATCTTACTTCAACCAACCTTATTCAACACACTGAACTGGTGTCAATACACGTTTCTGTGGCCAAGGTTGGTTGGCTGATGAACTAAATCTGCTTACCACACGACCAGATCACCACAAGGCCCCAGGCTGCACTGGGGAGCAGCCAGAGTACACTGCGGCCAGCCATCACCTCCAGCTCTCCAGCAGAGAGCTCACAGACACTCAACTTCCTCCCTCTATCCTCCCTAATTCCCCAAGAAGCACAGCTCAGCTACACTGTTTTCTCTGGCCAAACGCAAGCCCCAACAGGATAATTGGCCTCGAAAGAGGAAAAACTTAGGACCACCATCCTAGCTGCCCCAGAGTGCCAAACTTACAGCNTGTGTTTCATTCTGTCAACCTGATCTGCTGCGTATTCATTGAAAGGGTCAGGATCTCCCTTATGCTTCAGCTTTGCTCCGAACACTCACGTAATGACTCAACCATGGGAATACAAGCAAAACGTAAGGCCTCCCCACCACAGAGCCATTTACTCCAGAGAGTAAATGCTGCCATTTCGGAGGTTAATCCCACACTGAGAAGGGGGAAAGGCCTCGGGAGCTCAGTACTGGTGCAGCCCTCATCTCACTTGAGATCTAGCTCAGAGGAAAAACAATGCAACAAGCTCTTCTAGTGGCTCAGTACATTTCCTCTGTTTTTAAATATAGTCCTTCCTGATGTTTTGTTATTGTAGGTAGTAGGATTTAAAGACAAAACTGTCAGTTCGCATTGACCGAACCCTGCCTCTGACTGCGTGACATTATTTATTGGCTGACATTGCCTTCTATGTAACTAAGTACTAAAACACCTTGCTACTATTCTTTATCCATTGGCTACGGTAGTAGGACTACTACATCATTAGAGTTACTTAATTATTTTCTGTCTCAGATTCCTTCCAGTTTCTGTGTTAATGTTTGACAAGGAACTGCCTAAATGAATTACATCTCACTGGGAGGGGAATGAACAAATTGCCAAAGACAACTTTCTGGTTACTTTGTGTATGGCAGTTCAACATCTGAAAGTAAACTCTCAAATTCCAAGTTACTTTTTACTTTTTTTTTTTTAAATAGAGCTAATTTAGAGGAGTTTTTCCTTATTAAAAAAAAAAAAGAAATATTAAATACAAGTCCCACATATGTATTTCGTATTTTGGACTTGTTTTTTTCTTTCATAGGCACAGTTCTACACCACTATAACTATACTGTATTAACTAATGAAAAGCTATTACATTTAAAAAATGCAAATATCAAACCAGTTTATTGCTGGCTTGGGAAATACAACTATTCTCATATTGAAAACTGAATTCAACAAAAGGGAATAGGTTCATTTGAATTAAAACTACTGCTGCATAAAATGAAGTACAAGGCAAAAAAAAACCTCCAGAAGAAACACTTTGGGACAAATACTTAGGTGAATTACAGACTGAAAACAAACTGTGTACTGTCATTTTTCCCATGGCCCAGACTTTCAAATAGGCAAAGCCACGTAGATTTATGATTATTACTCTCTGCTCTCATTATCTGGACACACAAAGGTAACATGCAGAAGAATCTATCCCTTTTTCATTACTTTAAGGTCAGTAGGAGGAGATGGCTGGCTGGCTGAGGAGATTACTACCGATTATTCCCTCTCCAGCCTTCCACTTCTCTCCTTCAACCACAAAGGCAGGAAAGAAAAGAGGGCTGAGTCCGCTGCAAGGCTGCAGTGAGGCTTCACCTGACTGGCTTTCCACATGGCTGCAGGCTCAGGATGATCCTCTTCCCTCTCACCATTTTCCATGATGCTGAATGAAGGCATTAATGAGTGAGTTCACAGGCTGGTCTTTACTCCAGCAGGCAGGATCCAGAGGCATCCCCCTCCCTGACCTCAGTCACCAGAGCCCAGATTTTTGTGCACGGAGGGGGAAAGCCAACTACCCCCCGGCTGTAGCACATACCGTACCTGCACAGTGCATAGCAGACTATCTCCACCTCTCCACGGCTTTCTGAGATAACTACTTATTAAAACTACTTCAGTTCTAAAACTTGAAAAAAGGAGAATGAACAACGAAAGAGAAAATATGCTTAAAACGTAAATCACTTCGGTAATTAGCAAGTATGTACAGCACAAGAAAAACCCACAGAAATTTATACTCATACAGCAGCTCGCTTGGCATCTCATAAAATATGTATCCTCTATATATTGCCCAGAGATGAGCACAACTCCCCACTCTAATACATAACAACATCTGGGTTATAGATTGGTAGCTATGCAACATCGCGCAGCATGGCTGTGAGAAAAGAACAGGTAGGAAGCAGAGAATGACAGCACATTATCCACCAAAAATCACAAACTGAATTAATTTATTTATATTATTTATAGCTGAAATTAAATTATTTATAGCTGAAATAATCAGTACTTAATTTGAACAAAACTGATACTATCACACTTTTCTTGGGAGAAGGAAAATATAAGGCATAAGCTTGGTGCCTTCTATGCAATTCATATGAATGCTTATGTGCAATTCATATGAATGCTTTACGCAGGGAAAAAAGAAAAAAGAAGTTATACAAGTAATTTAGGAATTAACAGGAACTAGTTTCGTAGGAACAGACCATTTTCTCTACACACTGTGCAACTGTCCATACATCCATGAGAGCGAATCAACTGCAGAATGACGATGTGAAAAATACAATACTATTTGTTACTATGGCTCTCTGTGTTCAGGAGGCAAGAGCAGTAAGTCTTACAGTCAGCTTATCCTAAGGACCATTTACGCTCCTGGAAATGCACAGCTGGTGGAAGATAAAATACAATTTTAGTTAAGAATGCCTGAAGGCTACTGTTATATTAGGCACTTACAATCCTCCAGAAGTTTACTTACATGACTGAACAAAAAAACCATAATGAGCTTCCTTACAAATGGAGAATGCCAGTTATTTTCAAGGAAGCCATATGAAAGTGTTGCTCCACACCCTCTCCAAGAACTCATCCACTGCTACTGGACGAGTGACTGAGTCTCATTTAAATTACAGTTATGTGTTGACTTGTAATTTTACTTGGCCGTAAGATCTACATAACAGTTGCACACAGTCAAGCTCCAAGACTCTCCAAGTCAGGTTTGTTATGGTCCCAAGAGGAACTATGCTGCTTAGCTTCCTTTTTTTATCATACAAATGCCTATCAGTGGTTGATATATCCTGCCTTCAAATGTGTATCCATCCATATATGTATCTATATTTTTTTCATTTATCTATATGAAAAGATTCTAGCAGAACCTGAGATTGACTTGACAGTGCTAGCACAATGGCACGATTTGCAAAACAGATGGTCCCGAGGACCACATCCAACTCATGTTTAGTGTCTTTTTCACCTATAAGAAAAGAAGTGTCTGTTTTACAGGTATAACATGGTTTCTGTTGAATAGAGAAGGAAAACCAGAGGAATCTGTACGTACATAAAGTATGGCAAACAACTGATTAGAAAATACTCAAAAATCAGCAAATACCTTGAGGAAACCTCCCTGTTCTGTGGCTTATGGAGTTAATACTGTGTTTGACAAGAAATGCAAGTAACTCACATTATTTAATTGTATTCTTTTGTTAATTAAACAAGCTATTGCAACTCAGAACCATATCAAACTTGAAATACTGCAGAAAACAGATGTTGTTTCTCAAGAGAATCCAGCATGCACATGACTGCGGATAACTCCTCAATAAAATCTGATGGGATGAATTGCACATCCCACACTCCCTCAGCAAGAAACGATACAAGAGGAAACTCAAGAGATTTATAAATAGTGCTATAAACCTGTATGCATTATGGTCAACGTGCCAGAACTTGTCGGAATCCTGAGGCACGGCACAAAGGAACTATGCTTCAGGGTTTCAATAACGTTTCCTAGTGTGAGTTAGAGCTCTGGAAGACAGATCCACCAACAGAAATTTGCTCCCCTTCAGTGCATCTGTCAGTCTTACGGCATGCAAAGGTGAACGGAAGAACTTTCTGAAGAAATCTTGCAGGTCCCCAGTCTTGCCTGCCTTTAGGTGCGCTTTATCTTGAGTGCCAATTACTCCCACTGACACGTGTGGTGCTGGCCACGCACTGGAAGCTGGCACCAGGGGAATTGCATCCATGGAGCAGGAGAGAGAGATTAACAGTCACCTCACTGCACTGTGTGGCTGGAGAAGTGTGTGCAGATCTTTTTACTGGAATCCTCATGGTCCCTGCACTCTCCATTTTAAACCTATACTTGGAAATATTTCATGAGACTATCCGTGCAATGAGGGTAGTGGGTAGGACTACAGCACTTCGAAGCATGTGACTGTACAAACACTTCCAATGAGCAGTCATGCATTTCATCTTCAAACTGGACTGTCCTACAGCACACAGAGGCACTCAGTGTGCACTGAAAAGGGTGCATAAACATTAGGCAGCACATATTAAGTATCTCCAGGATCACCTTGAAGTTTGTTCCACAGAACTGGAAAATTCCTCCAGTCTGCAGAGCTCTATCACTTCAAAGGTAGCTCAGGTTTTCAATGATGGAAAAAAATAAAATTACATGAAAATAACAAGAGAATAGTTAAGAAAACAGCATTTTCCCCCCATAAGCACAAGAAGAACATCAGAACAAAATGGCCAAAACAAAATATGCACTATATAGTTTTCATCTTGTCTACCTGCCATATATTACAGAGGGGAACAATACCATACCAAAGCCTGAACTGATGCTCCAGTGTCCTTTCACCACCTCTTAAAAGCAAACAAACCTCCAAATCTCATACTAGGAAAAGCAGATGCACAATGGAGGCAAGTTTGTGCTTCCTTCAAAAAATATCAGCCTTTACAAATTAATAAATTCAGCTTTGGAAATGGCAATGTGTTTTAAAAATTTACTTTAATAACTACATAATGTTTAAGAAAATATTATCTAATTGTTTTTCATTGACTGAAGATAACAAGGGTTTCTAAAAGCAGCTAACCAATGACTTTTAGTCAGTGTTCAAATAATGGTTTACTTGTAAGTTTTAATGAAATTTTGCCAAACCTGATGATGGCCACAAGAGTTAGGGAGAGTGAAGATCATATTTCTTTCTCAGGAAATCTTTAACAAGAAAGGATCTTGTTGCAATGTCTAAGAACAACCATAACAAGAATCTCAACACATTAGCAGCTTTCAAAATGGTTGAAATAATGTTTGAAAAGATGCTGATGCTACCTCGACATATGCTGTAGTATTCCTTGCAATAAAGGGCCCTTTTTCACTGGCTTGTTGACTGATATCAGGTGCAGAAGTCCATCTGGCATCAATTATTGTATTATAATTGCCTCTTACTTTGATGTTTTACACGTTCTTGGCAATTGTTCGATTTTTGTGAAAGGATTTACAACAACAAAATGCATGGACATTGCTCCTCTGCTCTCAGCATCTGGATGAAGTTACAAGAGGACTGAATATTGATTATACAATCCTAACTGGCCTTGCTGCCAGGTGCTCAAGTTAGGCAGAAGCAACTTGTGCCCTGCTACATGCTCTGAAGGATTACGAGGACCCAAAAAATTACTCATCTTAAGTGGAAATGATCTGAACCCAAAAGTGATCTCCTGGGCACCCTAGGGAAAAATCAAAACCCACACAATAGTCCACATCTGTCCAGTACAGCTTTTGCAGAGATCTGTGGGTGCATATCCCAAAGCAAGCAAGGGATTTCTTGGTGAATCAGCCAGTGTAATACCACTGGAACTCAAATGCTGCTGTTAGTGATATGCTGAAGCACCAAAGACCCAGAAAGGACATTTTCCTAGCTATTAAATAAAATACTTAGGAATAGATGTAATTTGTAAAAGAATGAGCAATTTCCCCAATTAAGTAAAATATTTATGACTCACATATATGACTGCAGTTCCTCTTGGCAGAGTTCTCTCAACTCATTTTCATCTCAGAATTTATAAAACCACACTTGAAGCAGAAGAAAATGGTCTCCGTGATAACAGCAGAGTGGAAACGATATATTAAATTTTAATTGAAAAATACACCTCTCTGAGGTAGGACATTAGATGGTGTTAGTTGAGTGCACTATATTCTATACAATCCACAACACACCATGTTTCACAGAGTATTCTGCCCTACACAGAGTAATTGATAAACAAAATGCTACAAAAACGAAAGCCTCAAAACCCAACTTAACCAAACAACCCCTCAAAAAACAACCATTCATGAAGGAAATGAAGACGAAGAAAAAAAAAGAGAACTACAAATTCCAGGTGACTTGTTCCAAAACACTTCCTTCATCCCAGCCCACTCAAATCCATTTCCAGAAGTAAGTGCTCCCTTGACCAAGGCCTACATCCTGATTTTCCTTTCCCCCTCGGGCCTTAGACAGAATCCCTGGCAGAGGACTCTTGCTCACTGCCTCTTGTACAAAATCACCTCCTTATCCAGAAGAAATCCTTCCCTGCAGCTCAGTCCTGATGTCAGACGCTCCCAGGGCTGTTCCCGTTCTTGAAAAGTGTCCAATATATCAGACAGTGCTGGAAACATGCCTCTGAAGGAATAAATCCAGAGGATAAAGGCATTTTTCTCAAGGGCTGTTTCAGCAACAGGAATATTTAAAGCATCTGATGTTTATGGGTACATAATTCTCCTGCTTTGTTCAGTGTTCGGGTCTCCTGGTAAAGAGGAGGTGTCCAAACTGTGCCAGCAGCTCAGTTTCAGCTGAAAACAGAGCAAGTTTTGTGGGATTTGGATGGGAGAGGTCTTGGGTGACCCATCTCAGCTGCCTTGTATTTGCTCAGGGACTGGGCACCCTTCATTTCCTCCGAAACCTGTTTATTTTGTACCAAGTGTTTCTTTAGAAGTGCTGTTCTGCAAACCCTGGAAGCAAGTCCCACGCTGTGCTGCTGATCTTCACTATGACACTTTGGTTAAAAACTTTGTAACTTTGAGAAAACCTCAATTACAGCCCAGAAACTGGAGATGGTGGTAGCAGTAGACTATGTGAAGCAAATGTGTGTGCTCAACATGCAACAAACTTTACCCTTCTCTGCATACCATGCTAGAAGAGCATCAGGAGTATCATCTAGTCATTTCATGGCAAATTACAATGTGGAAAAATCCAAAAAAATTGTATAACTGTGGTAAATAAAAGCACATAAAACTGCTGCCATACTAGCCCTTTTGGTTACAATTAACTGGATCCACTGATACCTGAGTAAGTAAAGCTTCCTAGGAAACATCGTATCAGGCAAAGATGATGTGTGTGTGCGTGTGTTTAAATACAGGAAGAACTGCTTCTAAAGAACATAAAGGTATTATAGCAAAGGATTCCTTAAAATTAATTATTTTTAACTGTTAAATTGCCAAACTGGCTTGGTCTCATTACTTGATTCAAACTAAGTGCCAGTGACAACCTTTGTGATACCAAAGGGTATTAGATTTTTGGAAACCACCTCAAAACAACAGAAGTGGAATAACTGGAAGAGGAGGTGACTACACTTTGCTAATCCCATGTAAGTAGACACGATCTAGTTTTCAGGATTGGGAAACAATAAAAGCTAGGATGTACACTTCATGGGTGCAGCTCAGCTTTCTGGTCTGTAGATACCATGGGAAGTGTCAGAAAGAAGAGCCTGGGAAGCTTGTCTCCAAAGAATGATCAACTGTAGTGGGCACTAACAGCATCAGTCACTATCACTGTACTGTCATCATGTACAAACCTCGACTTGTGAGCATCTTTAACCTTGTTGGTTCAAGTTTCTATATCTACTTTCTCGAGTCACTTGTTGTTTGGATAAACAATTTAAATTATTTTCTCTTTGTATCACTTAATATTCATTATTTTGTGACAGACTGAAGCAAACAAGAAATAGACAAATCAAAGAAGCACTTCATACTGTAATTTTGGAGGTGGCTGCTTTCTAACCCTACACAGTTTCACCCCATCGCTCTCCAGACAAACTACTGTTTTGATATGCTTGGTCAATGCTATCTTAGCTGCACTGAAGAATTCAAAGACTTTTCCTTTCTGTTTGTTCCTAACCCAGAAGATCAGAATGGATCCAGCTTGGATGGATACAAGGACGCAGAATTATTACACTGTCTGTGTAAATCAGATATTCTGAGTCACAATTCCATCACAGAACTCTGGCAATACGCACTATTCAATATAGTGTGTCCTCTAGAATCCCAGCAGAATGTACTGTGGTCCCCTTTGACAAGGAACAAAATAGAAAAAAGAAGGATATTATTTAGATCAGCAATTTTCCTCCTGTAGTCTATTGAACCACTATTTTAGGAAGTCTTCACAAGGCTGCTAAGAAAAGCAAGCCTTGAATAACCTATGCTGGAGCTCACACTTCTCCTGGAAAACGGAGGAACATAGAAATGCTTTGAAAAAGGCTGAAAGCTACTGACTTATAATGAACACGAGTGTTCAGAAGAGCCAGCTCCTTTGTAAGCCATCTTAACAGCACTAATAACTGTAAGGAGAAAAGAAAAAATTCTAGCCATGAATGTGGGACTTAACTCTCTTATGGCAGTACTGATTTTCAAAGTTTCTCTAAGAAGATACTAAAAACCTAATTTCTGTTCACTGAGAGAGAACCTCGAGTTAACAAGCTGTCAAGACAGATTTAATTATCAAAGGAAATCAAATAAAATGTTGGTAACTGATGGAGAGCACAATCTTTATCCTACAAATGTGTATCCTTACATAATATAATAAGATTTATGTATTTTTTATTTATAAATGTAATTATTCTTAAACTACTCATACATATGAATGAAATATTTCAAGTACGCCCAGGAAATAAATAAAATAAAACCTCCACTTTAAATTGTTAGATAGGAAGCAGAGAAGGTTGAATGATTTGCCAAAAGGAGCAGAGATACTGCCAGGATAATGGAACTTGAAACTGGTAACTGATTCTTATCTTGGTCTCATATAACTGCAATTCAAAAATAACACTGCATGAAACATCTTCTTCTATTACATAATGAATGCTGTATCAGCATTTTTATACAACTTTCTCCATTTCTCACAATTTGTTTTCTACGATCTTGCAGTAAGTCACTTCCCTAACCACAGTTTCTGCAATAAAACAAGGGATAACAATATACTCACAAAAGCAACGAAAATGTTGTTAAAACATCTAATTAAAATAAACTCTATTTGGAAACACGTTTTTTCAGTCTGAAAAACAAACCAAGCCCCAAACAGATGTTTTGTGGGTAGCATTTTTCCCAAATGAAGTATATGAAATGACAAAAAAAAGAGGTAGGGTAATGAATTTCTGCATCCCAAAACAAGTTAGCACAATACATTTTTTATTCTGACAAACATCTAGTACAGACACAGTCTATGGGAACTTCCTTTCAAGCAATAAAAAATTTGTAGAAGTTCCACCGTCATGGGAAGTTATTTGTGCACATACAGAGTAAATCCTAAAAAGACTAAAAAAAAAAAGGTAACACAGAAATTAAAAACCAGTTCGAATATAATCTCTCTAATGCCAAAGTGAACAAACTAGCGGGCAAAGCCATGAGCTTTATTTACTTTTATGCTATAGCCCCCCAGCTCTTCCTAATCAAAAAGAGCCCAGTCTGCAATGAACTTTCATTTTTGGCAAAGAAATCATTTACAACTCCACTGCTCAGCCAAGGCATAACAAACACAATCTGTAACACATCTGCTAATGTCCAGCCTTCTTCCTTTCCTCCTGGTGACCCCATGAATAAAGATCCCCCCAAGATGGCACACCAAACTCACCTGAAGATCTGCAGTGCCCCAGCAGTGTGTTGCTACCCACCTGCCTGGGCACTTTCCTTGAACAGAGGCTGCTGGAGAGCAAGAGAACTCTCCCTCGAATGCAGCCACAGCTCCTGCTGCAATCTCATCATCAGCATCCCCTCCAGCAACTGGAATTCATGTAGTCATTCTCATTCGAAAATTGTTGTTTGTTTGTAGGAAAAGGCTGCTTTATCTTTGCTTCCACATGGCATTTCTCAGACTGTGAGAATAAATACTGACTGTGAAGCTATTTTTAAATTGATTTTATTTCTGTGAAAGTTATCAAGAAATTTAGGTTTTTATTTTTTTTTTCCTGAGAAAATTAAAGAGGCAAAGAGCTTCACAAACTCAGAGGGAGCTTATTCGTGCTGTCACAAGCATGCCTTGATCCCATTCTGGACAGATTACCTGCAGAGCGCTTATTTTCCATGTCTACTCTCTGCATCACATCTTTACTACAGGTGCCAAATATAATGGCATTGACATTCTTTCCTACAGTCTGAAGCAGAGCTCTACAATCAGCACAGCTCATTCAGGGTCTCAGACACAAAGCAAATCTGACACATGCAGTGCCAGCAGCATGACGGTTCTCTCTGGTGCATACAGAAAAGGCTTTACTCTGCTCCCTGTGCACTACTGCATGTTCTCTCTCCTTTGTTTTCCACTGCTTTGCTGCAACTGTGCATGGCCTGCAGGACAGTGCAGAGCACGTCCCTGGCCATGGCTGAAATACAGGAATGAGAGAGTTGTCAAAGCTAGAAGAAGGTGGGAAGTATCTGTATCTACTTTGCTTTATTTGTTGGTGAACATAATCTTTTCATTTGATTCAGTCTAGTAAAAAAAGCTCCTCGTGCCTCACTTCCTACACACACAGGGCAGCAGGGTGTTGTGTACACACGGAGAGCTGGCGCAGTGTGATCAATGACTACAGAAGTTACACGCTTTAAATCAGCCAGAAGGCAGGCAGGGAGTGTGTGCGTCCCATGTCACAGCAAATGCACGTGTCCCAGGGTTTTGTCTCACACACTGGCTGGTGCCAGATGCTGTACGGAGAAAAGCTGAAACTATGGAGGTTGACAAAGCAGTCTCTGTCCAACTGGGAGCTGATAGCTGAAGACCAACTGAAGCTGTGAACACTACGCTTAGCATTTTTTCCAAATTACTTACTTGTATTAATTACAACCCTGTATATTGTTGATGGCTATAACCTTTCAGAAGTCTTGTTAAATTCTTGGACTCAATTGCTTTCCTGTGTTAATGACTTCCACATTTTAATCACATGTGAGAAAGTATTTCCTTCTTTTATAAAAGTATTAATATAAATGCCTGGCAGCATCTCTTCACAGATTGGAAACTATTTTTAAAGAAAAACTAGTTTCCAGGCAGTATGGAGCTGCTTCAGATAACCTTTAAATTATGCCTAACACCAGGGGGACATAATACAGGTATAAATACAAGTCTGTGAAATTCACAAGACTTCAGATTTACAGATACAAATTCTATATGAACATGACAACATAAAAATTCTTGGCTTTCTCAGTACTTCAAATATTAGAAACATGTTAACATGTCAAGAGTCTTAAAACTGTTTCTGTGAAGAATGATCCAAGACATTTTAATTAAATGGAGAGAAAGAAAGTGGTCAAGTGGCTGAAAAATATGAACCTTTTGCCAAATTGATTCAGGGGTAACAGCAGAGCTCTGATAACATCAATTAGCTCTAAACATACATTTTAAGTCAGCAAGCCTATGCAAAATATTACATGTCATACTGTGTGCAAGCTGATATTTAAAACCCAGTTCAGTATTTTGTCTTCAGAAGAGAATGGCCACATATTAATGTGTGGCTGTATGACAGTCTCTGTAGCGTTCTGCCTTTCAAGATTACTGTCTAGTTACTCACCCACCAATTCAAATTTTAGCTTAAAAAGGTACTTTACATGAATTTTAATTTTTGTGGGATCCAGGTTATAAGGCAGAAGTAACCTGGGTTATGTATGCCTAACATATGTGATAACCTTCACAACCGAAAAATTTTCTGTCATGTCAATAGGGTTGCATTGCTCCTCCAGTTTTAACTTTTGAGTTTCAACAAGCCAGCTGAAGTGGCTGCAACGTCACATGAATAAGGATCTTTACTTTTTTGTGGACCTGCTGGGATTACCAGGGAAGGTGATGAAAAGCCTGGCAGACACTGAAAAAACCAGCACAGGTCAGAAAGTAATTTCTGGGAGCAGATGTTTGTTCTAAGTGCATTTACAGATGGATGCCATACAAGGAGAAGCTGGCATTTAACAGGTACTGCACTCATCCATTTCACTGTCATTAAGGCTACTATTAAAAACATATATATAAAAAAAGAGGATTCAGAGAGAGAGAAGGGAAAATGATGACATACGCAGGGCACAACTCCAAATAACGCAGGAGACATTCTGTGACGTCCTTGTTACTCATTTCCTCTCGTAAGATTTTGACCCTTGCCTAGCTCATCCTGATGTTTAAGGTTTATGGTCTCTTTGCTAGTGAAGACCCCTTAAAAAGGAAGCAAAAGGCAGCCTTTGACACTGCTGTTCCCTCAGAGAGGGCTGAGGCAGGCAGGGCTGGGAGCCCGAACTCTTCCCCAAGGCAGCAAAGATTTGCAGCTTCCAGAGCACAGGCACCTACATCCAAATTGCTGCCACAAGGGGCACATCTGCAGCCTGTTTGACCACTCCCTGGTTCACCAAAGGACTGCACCAGCTTTAGGACTGACTACCAGCAAGAACAGTGGGACTTGGAGCAAGAGCTGAGACAGATAACTCTTGCCATCCCTCCCTTAGCTCTTGCTGCCCAAATACCTCAGTCACTTCTCAACCACTTTCTGGATAACCACTCCTTTTTTTTTAGAGAGATATAGAGCAAAGTGAAAATACCAGAGGCTTACCTACAAAACACTAAATATAGCGAACTGTAACCACTGTGGAGCTGATTCACAAGTAAATCAGATGTTCACTGAGGGCACAGCCATCCTTCAGAGAGGCAGGGGCTGATACAGCTCCAGCAATATGATTTTCATTTGTAGACACGTGTCTGTCAGAACCCTAAATCTCATACTGTATTACCTTTGTGACTGATATTATGTGGGTCTGGAAATAATCAAAGAGCAGTCAGTTGTCTTGAATTTGATAAAATGTAAGAATTTTTCTTACTCAAGTGTCAAAAAATATTAACATAACTTGTACTTTATAAAGTGGAAAGACTCCAAAACCAGGCAGTGTTCCATGTACCTGCAGAGATAAGTAGATGAATGGCTAGCTATAATATAAACCTATAAAAAAATAGAACTCCCTTGTAAGTTTCTTTTCCATCTGGGAGCATACTGCAATTCTCCATGAAAAATGCCAGCAGCAAACTGTCATGCTGAATTTTCCTCTACAGTATGTATTTGATTCTGAATCAATCCCACTGAGAACAGCAGACAACATCAAAACAGAAGTCTTTAATTGCCCCATAAAATGAAGATTACTTTAGACCTCTAAAAATGAACTTTTATGAGTATATCCCTGGAAAATGAAACCACTAGACATTACACTGCAGTTATCTGGGACTCATCTCATATACTAGTATTTTTTTCTTAAACTATACTTGAAATCATACTGAAAGGCCTACAACTAGGCACATTTTTGGATTATTACGGCTTTTGAGTCTGGGAAACACAATTTAGAACATACCTTTAATGAAATGCTCCATTTGGCCTAAGCAACCCAAGGAAAGAAAAAACTTGCTTTCCCTTTAGAAAAATGTGATTTTAAATGTTTTCCAGTTGCAAAAGTAAATGTAGGGTCAGCTAACATTTCAGAGCAGATTCAGTTTACCTAGAAAAAAACACTTCTAGCCTGGAGTAAGACCGCTTGCAGCCATTCTGTTTAAATTTTGATGGTATCTCATTACAGCATGACACGTGCATGCGTGTGGTGGGTGTCTGTGTCTATATTCACCAGTTCTCCCATCACAGTCCTTCTAACTAGGGAATAAAGCAAGTCTCCCAAGTGTGCCCGTTTTGTAAAGTGCATGTAAAGCGTTAGGAAAAGGCATTTAAACAATCTGAAATGATTGCTGACATTTCCTTCAGGAAAAGATGAAAGAATCTGTTCTTACTACAGACTCTGCAGCAGCACATTCATCAGTAATATAAGGAAGTGTGGTCACTGACTGACACAGCTTGCTCAGCTACCAGGTTTCTTGTGCAGATGGCCTTTCTACATTGAAATTAGGATAACATTCTGAATAAGCCAAGAGATAGGAGCTCTTGAAGACAGGGCACATTCACTAAAAGGTATTTTTTAATGGTATTATATCAGTGTATCCTAGCAGCAAGTTATCCTAGAACAGATTCAAAAGGAAATAAAAGAGGCAACTCAGGAATAGCTACAACTCGCCTGCTCAGTGGAAACACAGCCACGGGACTTGATGATCCTTATGCAACATGGGCATTTTGTGTAACTGAACAACTGGGGCTATTAGGAAACCTTATCTGCTTGTGGTCCCCACCTTTTTATGCCCACCTCTTAGGGATTTGTGGGTTGTAATGCCACCTTGGCTCTTTCTCCTGAAGGAGCCTACTCTCTCTCTCTCCCAGAGCACAGGCATTAGGATAATTTTTATTTTATTTTTGATTGAGTGTCTGGGAGGGGGAAGAGGAGCCACTGCACTTTGGAGGCACTCGTGATTTCACGTGTCTGACTTTTTTTTTCCTTTTCTACTGGCTTTGACCACTTGAATAAGCTTCAGTATTGCTCTGAGTATCTTTCTCCCTCCTACACATAATCCTTTACAGATTACATGTCTTGTTCAACAGCAGGAGAATATTTGAAGCAATACATCTATTTGTATAGCTGTGCCAGACATTCTTCCTATGCTCTTCCTGTGCTGTGTTTGTAATTGTATCTGTCTTTCAAAAATTCAATTAAGGGACTGTTAATAAAAATTAATTAAATTAGTCCTCTGACAATACAGAGCAGCACCACATGGATGACATATTACCAGTTCATGACGGTGCAATGAGAAAGAAGCTATGAGAAAGAAGTTACCAAAGTACTGGTAACTCTCTTCTTCATCCCTCAAAATACTGAGGAAGGATGCTCTAAAGTGGCTTGTTAGAAAGGATGTCATGTGATACAGAATGTGAAACAGCTGCTGCTTTCTAAATGAGGCACAAGGGAAGCTAAAAATAAAGCAAGCAGAAAGGTAAAATGGATGAATCCTGGGTCTCTTCTCCTTATTCCTAATGAAAATAACATCTCAGCATTTTTTTGAGAAACAAGGGTGTAAAATATACAGAGGAGGGTTAAGAAAGACTATGGATGAAGACACCCAAAGGAGGATCCAAATAATTAATAAACAAGCAAACAAATAAACAACTCTGCAACATTTCATCAGAAAAATATTTCTCCAACTGTCCAAAGCGTTTTGTTTTCCAGCGAAGATGCAAAAATCCTAAAACGCATTACACTGTGTATCGATACAACTTTTATATTTGATTCTATTCCAGCACATCCAATATACTGGGGTGGGGAAAAGAGATGAAAGGAGGAGGAAGGATGAAAGATACTCTTATCATCAGGAAGGGAGCCACTGTGAAGGATGAGTAACTTATTTGCCAATCAAAATGAATGTGAGGATGCACAGAGGAATTTTATTCCCATGAATGCTTACCAGCTGCTTCTTACTGTACTCAAAGCATACAGATTCTTGACAATGTAACCTACTTGTGAGTGTTTCTGAAATTTGATTTAAATGACTTAATTTCTCCTGAATATGTAAATCCAGAGCTGGAAGCATCCTTAATTTTATATTACCGCTAAGGCTGTTTAGTGTGCCGGTAGGTAGGTATGTATGCCCATATGTGTGGGTAGGTATTCCCACTATTCTGAATACCTATGAATGGAAAGTTTTCCTGTCAAAAGGAAGCTAGTTAAAAATAACTGTACTGCCATTTTTATTCAAAATTTTCTGTAAAGTTTTCCCATCTTGTTCACATAAGCTTTCAGTTTACGATTTTAATTTATATGAGACTTCTACTTTATTTCTTTCTTTTTGAAACCAGCTATCCCAAAGCAAAATGATGAGTGACAGAATGAATTGACAGGGTTGACTATGTTGAAATGCTCCCACCATTCCTGGCTTGCTGCACCAGTGGTTCACAGCACATTAGTCATAGTGTGTGCTGCAGAGCCCATGCATGCCCCACCTCTGGGTTCCAGCACTATTAATTGAATTTGGGGATGCAGCCAAACAGCTTAAAACTTTCCCTTTCATATACAATGCAGTACTTTGTCTTGTTAGGACAGGAACCTTGGGTGAGCTTGCTCAGGCACCCTGCAGAGCATTAGCACTGGGAACAGCGTGTGGGCTGAGTTTGCCCCAGCCTGCCTCCCTGAGACCTACAGCATGACTATTTCAGCAGCCACATTTCCCTTTATGGCCTTCCAGAGCATCCAGCTGCAGTAATGTAACCTGTCTGTGAGGCAGGGCTGTGTCCAACACAGCCTTGCAGGGACGTTGATCCACCCCTCTGGCACTTGTCCTCTCAAGTGATGAAAACAACTTTATTTTAGAGTCCAATGAAAAACAATAAATTCTGACACTTCCATGCCACTCTTCATACAGTCTATACAAAAAAGAGGAAACTAATATGGAATATAAACGTGACAAACCAATTACAGTTGATCACTCATTTCAGACAAGCACCATTCAGCATTACCTGCCACCTGAACTGTCAGCCAGGACGGGCATGATTCTGCTTAGCTCAAGAAGAGGACTGTGCCCAGCACAGCACCCATTCACAGCTAACCCAAGGGATGTAAACAAGGAAGAAACACTGTGCTTTGAGCTAATACTCTTAAAATGCTTCAGAGTAAAAGGAACTATGTATTTGGGGTTGAGGAGTGAAGGGGGACTGAAAATCTCAGAAGTGGATATTTCAAGAAAATGATAATCAAATAATGCCTTTAAACACAGTCCAGTACAGTTATGTTGTAAGAAACCAATTAACCTTCTTTCAAGTATCATAGGATCTAAGGACTCATTAAATCAATTAATAATTTGATACTTCATGCTAGTTCATCAGGTGCTATTAGTAGCACACTCTGTTCTACCACAGTTCCTTTCCCACTTCACTGCAAACCAGTATTGAGTATCAACATTTTTGTTGTTTCGGTAAAAAACAGGATTATATGAAGTTATAACCTAATGTTACTAACACTGACTAAAAGTTATGGACAGCAGTAACTACAAAAAAAATTATAAAACTACTATAAGCAAAGCAATTGTTACTAAAACAAGCACTTATTTTACAGCTGCTTTTTCCCTGATCCACTCTGGGTGTAAATGGATAAGTTCATCTGAGCTCTAGTCACACAGTTGCAGCTTGTTGGTTTACCGTGGGTAACCAGCAATAAATTTATATGATCAAACCCACTGAGACACAACTGAGATCATTTTGATCATGAGGTAGGAAAACAGCTAACACAAATTTTATAGCTTTCAATAATCCTGTGTGTTTCACAGACCAGTCATATGAAACTAATAACTGATGATGAAACTTTTTATTAAGGAAAATCCTTGCCAAAGTGAAGGAAGACATACTAATTCAGGAAACAATCACAGGGGGAAAACCCTCCACTAAAAGCATATTATGCCTGAGACTGAAAATAAATTGACTTCATAGCATGATGTGAAAGTATAAATATCCATTCAGCAGACAGAAAGTGTGAGTTGCCTTCTCAGCAGCTCAGGTAATATTCCTCAAAACCAGAGGGAATCCTTGTCCCTGGCTGTATGTTGGACCAGGACTGCCATCCTCCCTGCTTATTCATTATACCCATGCTGACAACACCCAGCTCAACGTAACATAAAGGTGGCAAAGCGCACCCACAGAATCTTTGGAAGCAAAAGCTACCTATACATAGATACATATCTGTAAGTATATATATGTAGATGAACGTGCCATTGAGCCAAAGGGTGTTCATAAGGCACAGCACCCTGCTCATGGCCATCCTACCAACTTTGGAACCACAGGCAGTCCTTCCCATGCCCGCTGTGCCATACATTGTACCATCACAGATCTCCATGCTGCACTGCACAGCATGCCATGGGCTCCTCCCACTCCACAGCCTAGTAAAGTACTACCTTCAATGCTTCTCAAAAGCATCAAAAAGTTAATTGAAGAGTTAAAAAAGCATAAACACAGAGCTTTGGAGAAGTTTGTGCTTTAGTGATAAGATTTTGGCCATCTCCTTTCAAACCACTGATGTCTCTCACACTGAGTTACCATGATGCTAATTTGACGTAATTTTTCTTCAATTCTGTGCGCCAAAATCAGTATCATAGCGGTGGCTATAATTCTCTTTCTCACATCATATATTTGCAGTCCCACTCCATGAGCTGGGAAACCAAATAAGAAACCAAAGAAAAAACTGTTTCATTGCCAAATTGGAAGGACACTAGTAAACAAATTCTTGAAACCATCACCTTAAAAACAGACTTTCAAAACCCTTAAAAGCTTTGAGTCAGTGACCAGACTACAGATGCTAATCCAAAATTTGAGTCAGCTTCTGAAGCAACCAATATATGTCCATGCCTATCAGACTTCCAGGACCACACTCCTTCTTCTCCTGTTCTTCCCATAAAGGCACATATGCCTGCCCACTTTAGTGTCTAATACCTTGGCCTCCTTCCCAGAGCAGTGTGTGATATCCTCCTTCCACTCTTTAAAGATGTGACACAGAATCCAGCTGCAACCACACTGAGATTTGGCTACAAATACCATGTGCAGCGTATCAGTTGCTGGGACTTTCATTCTGACATACAAAGCAGTGAGTTATGATAGCTAAATAAATAAAAGGTTACACAACAGTAAAACCAACCTACTTCCTCAAAGAATTTTGCAAGCTCAAATGAACGCTACAAAGTACTTTGTAAAGGAGAATCATTGTAGGAGTCAAAAAGAAAGAAAATGGACCGAGATTGTGATGATAGGACTGCTTCCTTTGTCACACTGTCCAAAGTTTTAAGAACTAAGAAATAAAAAAGTCCATTCCAGGAATAAAACCCCAACATTCAATAATAAGAAGATTTTCCAAACTTTGTGACATCCAGATACCTAGGTACCCTTGAAAACAATACAAATTTTATAGTAATTTATTCCTACCTAGCTTTGTAAAACCTGACTCTGCTGCTCATTACAAGAATCGGTTCACCTGTATGCTACCAAATCAAATTTCAGTAATACTTACTTTAATTTCATTAGACTTTGAGGGCTGTGAAAAATATTTCAGCTGTGAAGAAGCCAGAGGAAATCTTGCTAACTCTTAATGTCAGCAATATCCCCAAACAAGATGCCAAAAGATTTGCTTCTTAATTGTGCTATGCAGTTCCTTTGTCTGGCAGCCATCTCCTTCCCTGCCATTTCAGCTCATCCCAAGAAAAAATTCATACTTTTCCTGAATCAGTTGTCCCATGACACTCACTGGAGGTTCAGCAGCAGCAGTTTGTGCACAGCTGTAAAACATCTGGCACACAGGTGTATGAAATGGCATTGCTTGCTGTCTGGCTAGTCACCACACATTTTTTGGAAAGACAACAAACAGTTATTGTGCAGAAAGACAGATAGTACTGTTGTGCTCACTATTGTAAGTTACATTTATCTTCAATGGTGTAACCTCCAGAGCAAGGCAGAAGAATAAATGTTAGGAAAGAGAACTTTTATGGAAGCATGGTCCTTCATGTTGGTATTGATAATCTAGCTTGGATTCTGGTTTATTTCCAAGGAGCAAGTAGTTGGGGCTGGAAGGCGCACTTTAAATAAACCCTCTGACACTGTCTGAAATGGAATGGGAGCAAATGCTTTCCTTCGCCAGCTTGAACTTGCAAGTTAATGCCAGCAACATTACAAACATTAATCTTAAATATAGCACCAAAGACAGACTAAACACAAAACTCTACAAAAGAAGTAAGGCTATATAAAAGCAAATTTGATATACAAAAGGCAGCTTGCACAGAGCAAAGAAGAAAATGCATTGCTTTCAGCATAAGACATTAGATATTTGGAAAAAAATACTTAAAAAAAATTAAATCAGTGTCACATTTGCCAAAGGTGTTGATTAGACAAAATTGCTAACTCCAGAGTTCTACTTAAAATAGTACAAGACAGACCCACATGGCAAAACTGAGGAGGTAAGTGATGCCCAATGCCTACCATGAGTGCGCAGGCACACGTGTGAGCTTTAACACAACAGGTGCAACACCAGCAGTGAAGATTTTAGCATGGACTGATAAGCCACATTCAGAATCCCTCAACAGCTTGCACTACAACTGGAAGCTGCATCTTCGTCACTGCCACCACTTGGGTACACGTTTGCTTACTCACAGTACAAACATCTTAGATTTCTGCTCATGTATCCGCAATGGACATACGGTGGCTCATGTTGTGGGCAAATGGAAGCAGTGCCTGCTATACACTTGTTCATTCCCCAGTAACTCATAAAGAAACTTGATGAGACTCTGGTGGCACTAGGGCTTTTCCTACCCGAACCAAGTTTTCAAATAGCAGCCCAAGGAACAGATTCTCTGATTTACAGTCTTTTGAATATAAATTACCTGGTCTATATGGCATGTCAACATCACGATTCAGCCTGCAAACTCAACCTCCTCACCATTGCAGAACTCTCGATTTTCCTCTGCTCCTATCCTCTTTCTGTTAAGAAAGAGCATATTGTACAGCAATGCAACACCAAACTCTCAATGCGGGCAATGCACACAGGAAAAACAACTGTGTAATTCAATCAAATTATCCAAGCAATGTTGAAGCCACAAAATACTGACTGGTCTTTTCCTAGCACTGTCATACCCAAGAAAATGTTTGCTTTTTTTTCTATGTTAACTTTCTTCAGAAGGTTTTCTCCCCGAAAGAAAAGGCTCATCACATCTTTCAAAAGCCTATGGTTACTGAAATGAAATGGAACAAGAATGATTCTAGATGGATAGTCATGAAGACAGGAAACATCAGACAGGCATTTTAGAAGGAAGGGCAAGTCTTTACTATAAGTCAAAGCTTTCCAAATGTTTCCAGCACCAAAATGGATTGGCAGCATGAGGTGATAGGTGCTTTGGCAGAGATAAAACTGACAATGTGAAATGAAATATGTGTAGGTTATTAAAATAGCAAGCTTTGCTGGCAGCTGGGATTTGTTGAAATTCTAATCAAGTTTCCAAAAAGAATTCATATTTGGAATTAAAAAGGAATGCCTCATCTATTGGCAGAAGCTTTAAGGCTCATTTAATTAGTCCTGAAAACGAATGGGTGTAATATTTTCCTTTAACTGATGTTATGCAAATGCACGCATGTTTCAGTTTACCTGTGTTTCTCCAGACTTCATACCTCTCTATCCTTGCTGTTAAGGCAGCTGGAGTCAGTTAGCAAATGTCTCTCATTTTGATACTCAAACAGCAATTCAACTGTATCCATAACTCTTTACACCAGCTCTGTTCTCCATTAAGTTATCAGTACAGGACCAAGCCCTCTGAGCACGTAATTGGCAACTTTTTGATTCAAAATTAAATGCTAATGATTTACTAGGAGAAGTAGATTTACTACTTTGCCTCCTGCAAATACTCTGTTGCTAGGGTGGGAAGAGGTGCCACTCCAAACACTCCCAAAACAGATGAAAAGTTACAAAACTCTACCTTTTTGCTTAAGAGATATGAATAATATTCTGAGATATTACCTACAGTGCTGAATGAGCAGCTACCTTTACCTTCTGATCATCCATATAGGACAACCTTCAAAAGATGAAACAAAAACCTGAAAAAGAGCTAGTTCTTGCTAAATAATTGGCAAGGAGTCAGAGCAATATTCCATGAGCATCATTATGCCCTAATGTATCATCTACACTATAGCAACGTTTCATGAACTTTTCCAAAAACAGGCCTTGCAGCTGCTTGGCCTGGAGGATGTGTCATGGGATCAGCACACAAAACGAAAGCAAAACAAATACCTCAGATGGTACTGAAAATTTCTGCTGGAAAATACAAAGATTTTGTTTTCAGTTTTGTTAAAAGACTGGTGGATCCCTCCAAAGGATTTCAGATAAGCAACCAAACTTTAAATTATAACATTTAAGGTGGATTTTTTAAGCTGTTTTTTCCTAGTTACCGTAACTTTTTATTATTTTATTAGCAGTAAGTGAAAACCCAAACTGACAACTTACACCACTCCTATGTTCAAGACCATGTGAACATCACGGAGTGGGAAGGGTTAACCTGTGTATAACAACATAAGCAGGTTGGAAAGCAGTACTAAAGAATAGATAACTCTGTGCAAAAATTAACACAACTCTGCATTCCTCACTTTGGTCTCTTTCCTACCCTGTACTTAAGTCTCTATTCTGCCCAGGGGCTCGATCTCCTCTCTGGAAGGAGAGGACTGCAGCTGGAAGGGGATGAGGCTGCCCCTAGGCACAGGTACACGTACTCACACGCAGACTGCAGCCCTGCCCTTGCTCATCCACGGCCAAGAGGATGGTCCTGTGGGACTGCAGGAACTTTGTCTTAGCTCTGTGTAAGCTAACTTGGGACTGGCCACCCTTCTCTGATGTGATAAGCTTGAATTTGTATACACATTCAGGTCAGCCGCTTCCTAATATCTGCTCATTTATGACATCTGCCAGCTAACATGTGGGTCACTAAATGTGCCCTGCATATTAAGTGGCTAATCTGGTTCTGGAAATGTTTTGGAATAAATATAACAAGCTTCAACATCTCAAAGGATTTTAAGACTTGGGTTGCACTATTTGGCAAACAAGGCCTCAAGTGGCACATGCTACTGCTAGCAGTACTAGCTTGATTTCCACAAAGTCAGGTATTTTCCCAGTTGTGTTGCTTTTGATGGACAATTTCCTTCTCATCCGAGCACAAGGATTGTACCTAACTTGTGCCTCCTCTGCGACGCGTCAGAAAGTTACTGATGAAAAGCACAGCGTAAGACACAGCGTGTTACTGCAAATATATTACATGATAGCCTAGCAAATGGGAAGAATGGCACTGCAGATTGATTTTGAATAGCACATTTGAGAGTTGCTAAGGATGTCCATTGCACAGCAAACATCTACTGCCTGACCTCCTGCTTGTCTGCCACTGACAACAGATTTTGTACCAATTAAGGAACAACTTCCAAAATACACTTTTTGCAGCCTTTATCTAAGGGTATGTGAAGTAACTTGTGAGGTAAGTTAAATAAACTCTTCAAAACATGCAGCCCCCCAAATCAGTCTCCTTAATGTAAGGTCATTTCTGACGTACCTTATTTATCTTTCATGAATGCCTCAAGGCATAAGTAGGTACACTAAGAAATCAACAACCACTTTTACAATTAGGTAATTGAGTCTGCAAATTGCAGTAAATATCCTCCATTCCTGGCTATCAGCTGAAGGCATTGTTCAGAGGAGATGCCTAATCCAAAGGGAATGCATGAGAAAGACTGAAAAATAGCTAAGTGTGTATGTGGCATTCAAATGAATACAAAAATTGCTTTCAGAACAGAAGTAAGACATTGCTTGGAAAATTATTATGTATTTTGATTCCTGGAGATGCAAAACAAAATTATTAAATAGAAAAATCAAAACTTTTAAAGTCTATCAGCTGGAAGGAAAAACAAACATTGAGAACACGGCTTTGGAGACAAGACAGAAAATAATATGCCACCTACGAAATGATACACAAAATGGGCAAGTAAAAAAGGGGCCCTTCACAGCAAGAGAAACAACCAGATGCTGTGAACCACAGCGACTCTCAGATGCCAACAGGGTGGAGAGCCAAAAGATTATTTGTTATCTGCTGTCAAAGGGTATAAACCAGCTCATCTAGAACGAACACACAGTGCCTACTCCGAGCACACCTGTCTTGATACCTGGATACTGGAGGTGACCTGCACAGGCGTGTCTTGGTGCCTAGGAGTACGTAGCAGCGACAGCCAGAACGACTGAAAATTAGTTTCCTCTCACATCCTGATTTTGCCTCAAGATTTGCTGCATTGTTGCAACATTATTTTTTGATATCTCGAAAAGCTATTTATTCTTTGACGGGCACATGGGAAAACAGTACAGGGAGAAGAAACAAGTGCTGTGAGGAGAAAGAGAGGGACTGGAAAAAAAAGGGGAAAATATGTCCTGTGCAAACAGGGATGGTACCAAAGCCACTTGGGAAAACACAGCAGGAAGCAGAGAAAAACACTAGCTGAACTAACACTCAGAAGATCTCATCAGCAAAACGCAAGGAACAGAGGGGCATGGCTTCAGAAGATAATTGCTAAAAGATAGAAACAATGAAGCAGCAGTAATGATATTATAGAGTCCTTACACCTCTCTGAGGCCTGAGAACAAATACCATCTCTAATGTAGCACAAGCAACATCCATCTCAGTAGCATTAACTTCAGGAACAATTCTGCCCCGGTGCCTGCGAACTAGGTAAAATTCCCATTTTGAAGACCTTGAAGTCTAAGTAGCCAAAGCAAACAAGGAAAGGAATATAAAGATGTCAAGGGTTTCTGAGAAATGCATTTTTAAAGGAGCAGTAAAGAACTACTTATTAAGAATTTATCATATGCATCTTAAAACCCATTCTCAATGGAATTAAGAATCAATATGCCATTGCACCCAAAGCCAGATAATGTTAAATGTAATTAATCTTTTCTGCCATGGAAATTACATAGAGCTGTTAGAATTATGTAGGGCTGAAAATAACATTATTTAGAGGTTGTTGAAAAGGCAGAAATACCTGATTTCCTTTTTTCCCTCTTTTCTGGAAATTATTTTCTTTCATTATTTCTACAGATGTAAAAAAAAAAATTAAATTCAGCAGCTGGTTTCCTCTGAAAGTCTATTCCTCCTACAGTTTCTTTCACAGTTGGATTCAAGTGCATCACAGGATATACAAAACAGAAAAATAATGGGTCCAAGATGCATTTACCTTAAACATGCATGTCCTTTCCCATTTTATCTTTGAACACAAAAGAAGTCAATTAGTTCTTAACTTAGTTTTTTTCCATAAAGCTACAAAAATCCTTCGAGTTTTTTCGGTTTTCTGTTGGTTTAAAACAGCTCCCGCAACTTCATTCATCATTTGTAAGAAACTGCTGTCCTATAGCAGCTGCTTTAACACCTCCTCAGTAGAGTAGATTTATCTTCTGAAGTTCTCACTGCAATAAGTTGCATCAGACTTATCACACACATGGAACAAAACCAACATAAACTACCTGGCAAGGCTTCCCCATGACCTGCACTAGTGATGAACACACTAACTCATCTATTTAGAAAATCAGACCTAATCACAACATCAAAAAGAGAACAGATTTGGATTGTCTTCCTCTGAATGTCTGGAGGTTTCTCCTCAATTTACAAATGAGTATTGCAATTTCAGTCTAGTGTGGTCCTGTAGGTAATTCTACCTCATACAAAATGACACACTAATGCAACACAACCAGCAGCACTGGCCCAAACCAGAGATCTTTACACTTCAGTTAAAATGGACTTAAGTGAAGGTTTGAATTAATCTTACAATTAAAGCAAATGTATTTTATTCACTTAGCAACCTTTCCTCCAAACTTTCCTTTAATTTGTCAACTTTTTCTACAAATTTACCCACAAGAAATTCCTTGAGGCTTCACACAAATTGACTTTCTACTTTCTTTTTGTTGGTTTTCACTAAACTACAGAATAAACTTTACTGGAGGGCAAAGTACAATTTAGCAAAACAAATTTAAAAAGTGGAAGCTCATTCTGTGGCAAAGGCTAAATTATGTTTTCCAAGAATTGCATTTGGCAGGAGTCTTAATACAGCAAACTGCCTTGGTTTCCAGAAGTTACGTCTGACTTAAGGGAGAGCCAGCAACACCAGCCCATAAACAGTAACACAACATGTGAAGGAGAGCTGGAGCAGAGAGATGAAGATCAGGAAAAGTTCAGGACTTTCTGAGATTGAATTTAGGATGTAAAAGCTGCTTACTGCTCAAGCAAGTACCATTAAGAACACACCTTTCATTCAGTACATTCCCTGGCTCACTCATGCCTGGAAGAAGCCAGAAATCTTCTAACTGACCTCCCTCCCCACCCTTTATCCTTTTTGGCAAGCCTGGAAGAACAAGACATAGTGACACTAATGCAAAGGGATGTAACACTTCATAGCCAAGGAGTAAAATGCAGATTTGAGTGACACAGAGATGGGGCCAGCAAGTCTCCCCTTTACAACTATACAGGCAGAAAAAAGGAGGTAACAATACACATTTCGAGGGTATTCACACTCCTGCTCTTCTGCACAGGTGTTGCTGGCATATGGAAACACCTCCATAATTCAGATGAACTCAGGACCAATGGCATGTACATTTTGAAATTCTGACCACATAGAAAAATCTCACATTTGGATACAGATGCTTTTCAGTCCAGGACTGACCCCCATAACAGCATGTATGTGGTTATTG